>LOJH01024645.1:0-10763 GCA_001685095.1 Ellobius talpinus
ACAGAGACAGGGAGGGAGGGAAGGAGGAAAGAAAGAGAAAGTAAACAGAAACTTAAGTACAGTGTTCATCTGAAATCACAACACTCATGAGGAAAAGTCAGGAGAAGCAACAGTTCAAAGCAAGCCTTGACCACCAACTTGGAGGCCAGTATGAGCTAAAAGAAACATGTTTGAAAATAACCACACACACACACACACACAAAATCATTTTTTTTTCTTTTGTAAAGAGTCCCCAAGGATATAAACAACTTGTAACCATAACATACTGGTGGATGTCTGCTAGAAAATTCATTCTCCTGACCAAACCTTTAAGTTCACCACTGGGCATTCTCTCTAGACTCATTTACATCTACTTAGAACCAAGAGCCCCTGAGCCAATCAACTTCCAGATTCAGTGAGGTCTTACTGGCTCTTACAGGGTCTTACATCTTTTGAAAACAATCATGGATCAACTGAGACCCAGGCATTAAGAGGAGTGTTCTCCCTCCCCTCACCACCATCCCTTTGTGCAGGTTTTTTTTTCAAAATGCCAAAGTAGAGTCGAAGACATTCTTTTATTCCCTTACCATGTTTGAAAACAGCTATGTCCTCCTGATGAAGAAAGCATCGTGATTTGTGATTTCTTTACCTTTAGTGAGGAAGCTTGCATGGTTTAAGACACTAGTTGGAGACACTGTTTCCAAAGGCACGTGCTTCATGTCTCTGTAACATTCTACTTAAAATGCTCTCTTTGAGAAACACAGATTCTATTTCTATGAAAATGGATTTTTATTAAAAGTTCTCAGACATTCAAATGTTACTTTTATTCCTAACAATCAGTTTGCCTTTTGCATCATGAAAAGTCACTAGTAAGAAGGCTTGCTGACATTGTATGTTTAGCATATGCATGGCTCGCGGGTTCATCCTTAGAATGTACACACACGATTCAGTCAGCAATGTGCTTGCCACACAAGTATGAGGACCTGAGTTCGGATCCCTAAAGCCCACATAAAAAGCTGGATGCAGCTAAGCCTATAGCTTCAGTTCTAGAGAGGTGGAGACAGAAAAAACCCTGTGGCTTGCTGGCCAGCCAGTCTAGCTTACTCAGTGACCTCCAGATTCAGGGAGAGACCCTGTCTGGAAAGTTAAAGTGAAAAGCAATTGTCTGTGGATGCATGCAGATAAACACACACATACAGCAATACACAGCCCACATGCATGCATGTACACAAATATGTATGCACACTCTCACCAACACAAATAAAATTTAATAAAGTAAATAAACATTAACAGAGCAAATTTTCCTCTTTTTTTTTTCTTTTTCAAAAAGAAGACTTGCCTCAGGCGCTAAATGGAGCAGTTCACAGATGGGGCTAATGTGTTTACTGCATGTGAGTGCTCACATCTACAGAACACAGGTGGAGCAGTGCTCTTGGTGGGGGCAGTCAGCAAACTCCAAATGGAGGCGCCTGTTCAAACTCCATCCCTCTTCCGATCACCCACCATCTGCTCATAAAAGGCTTCACCTGCTTTGATGGCCGACATTCACATGAGATGACAAGTCTCCACTACCCAACCTGGGACCCAGAGGTTAAGCTAAACCAACGCTCAGAATTGCCAAACTGGAAGTTTAGAAAAAGCCCTTTGATAAGGTCTCTGGTACAAATTAGGAGCATTTTAGGCTCTTGCTTTAAAAGCAAGAAACATGGCTTATGAACCTCTGCCCTTCCTGCTTATCACATCTTGGAAGTCCCTAGGATATTCTAGAGAGCAAGCTTTGAAAGTTCAAAGCAATTTTCAAAATTCTCTTCCTTAGTGTGTGGCTTTCAATAATGAATTGTTGGAAAACATTAAAGTTGAATCACCCTACAGGTTGCACTTTTGAATTTTGGCTGATACCAGAGTGATGTGAACATGTGCTGGACATCAAAATGTCCTGAGCTCCTTGAGTATCTCCCTTAACACTGACACTCACAAAACTTCTACATCAGGTACAAATTAGGGCGGCCAGGGCCATCAGAGGGATTTGCATGGATTTCCTACCTACGTAAGAGGTGTACACTGCACTCTTATCAAAGGTTCGTGCTCAGATAAAGAACTTATGAACCCAGATTAAAGGTGTAGCCCAGTGGTAAAGGACATGCTTAGCATGCACACCACACAAAGAAGGAAATTAAAGAGCTGAAAAAAATATAAACAACCTCTCTGTGTTCTCTTCACCCCAACCCCTTTTTGTAAGACAGGTAGCCAGGTAGTTCTCAAATACACTACCAAGGAGAGAATGATTTTGACCTCATTCTACTTCCAGTGATGGAGTTAGAGGCACATGCTGGGCATAAGCTGCTAGTACTGTTTTCTACGCCATGAGCAGGGAAGAATAGGAAACATGTTCCCGTGCTAGAAATGGCTCAGTGGTTAGGAACACTGGCTGCTCTTCCAAAGGACCTGGGTTTGAGTCCCACTTGGTGGCTCACAATGATCCACAACTCCAGTTTCAAGGGACCTAATGCTCTCTCCTGACTCAGGGACCATACATGCATGTGATACATATACGTAGATGCAAGCCAAACAAGCATACACATAAAATAGAGATCTACAAAGGATTTTTAAAAGAAAATAATAATGTTCCTTGAGCATTCTACTCCCTGACACAGGCACTCTTAAAACTCAAAACATCACGTTGCTTTCTTCTACACAAGACATGCACTTTATAATTCTTCTGACCAGAAATAAACGGCAGGCAATACAAAACAGGATAAGTCAGAAATTCACTCTGATGTTATCTGTACCTTCTCTTTTCTTTGCAAGGGTGGGGGTAGGGTGAGCAGAGTTCTATGTAACCCTGGCTGGACTGCAAGTCACATGTAGACTCAAACTGCCTCTCTTCTCACATTCTCCCCAAGTGTTCAGAATACGGGCGGCGGCACCACACCTGGAGATTACCTATTTTAAAACAATCCCACAGCTCAATTCTTTTCTCTCTCATTGTCTCTCTCATTGTCTGTCTGTCTGTCTGTCTCTCTCACACGCACACAGACTAAACTACCTCATTAGTTTAGTTCCTAGTGATTGGTGTGTACAAAGGGAGACTAGTCAGTGCATAAGTTCACTTAGTCAAGGATTATTACAGGTCTACAGGACAGGTGAGCATGGCACTCAATGTTAGGGTGAACTCCAAAAGCATTTCCCTGGGGCAGTGAATAGGCTACACTTTTGTACCTAGGGAGCCTACAGGCAAAGGGTAGGCAAGCACCTGACCCCCCAAAAAAAGTGGCGATGGAAAAAAGAACAAGAGACTTGAGAAGAAAGGCATTCATGTCTAAGCTGTCCACAGTCCCATTCTGGGGTCTCCAGAACAGAAATGAGTGTGCAGAGTTAACCCATCACCGACTTCAGGCCTCTAGCTGGGGGAGCTATGGAGGGGATCAGCTAAATGGAGCTAATGGAGGGAGGGAATGGGCACAACTGAAGGCAAGCTGAGGAGGGGAGCAGGTGAAGAGGTCATGAGGACTCACTCATACTGATGGGAAGCAACTGTGGAGTAGGCCCTGGCACATCAGTGTGCCAAGGAAAAGCAGATGGGTGTGCCAGGCCAGGTGGCTCACACCGCTAACAGCAGTACTCAGGAGGCTGAGGAAGTACACTGTTGTGAATTTGAGGCCAGCCAGTGCTACCTGGAGAGTTCCAGGACAGCCTGGGCTATGTTGAGCACTGTCTCAAACGATCAGAATCAGGATGAGAGGGAGAGGAAGGAGCAACTAACTGCTCAAGAATATGGGTTTATTGGGGTGGGGAGACAAAGATGTTTGAAATAGGTTGGAGGGATAGTTGTGCAATTCTGAATATACTCAAAACCATATACTTCAGCAAGAGGGAGTCCCAGTACGTGAGTTGTAGCTCAACCAAGCTGGAGAGTAGATCCCACTTTGTGATACTTCCGCACTTCACCTTCAACTACTCAGCATCATGGGAAGGAATTTGAGAACCAAGAAAAAACTCTCCTGGCAGCCGAAGGAATAAAGCAAGTCCTAGTCTTTATGTAAATGGACAATTTGTACACACAGGTACACATCCCACGGTGAAACTCACGGGCTCCATGAAGGAAAGTTCTAGAGAAGGGCAACAAAAATAAAAGGAAGAGATCCCAGTAGACTAAAGATGGAAAGTAGGAGGTGGGGGAAGAAAAGAAAACTGTGTTAAGTTATGAAAGAATTGAACCAGAGTGAACCGAGAACTTATTTTGTCGTGGAAATCTTTAAAAGCTTCGAAGTGTTCAGCTGGGAGCAGGGCAGAGCCTCCAATTACACATGTTGGAAGGAAAAGAGACCTAAGGAGCCAAACCCACTCCATAACCTTGGAAAAAGTTCAGTGACCCTGCTTGGGTTTCTACTTCCCAGACACCAAACACAGTATGCTTCTCCATTGTGCTCAAATCCTCTCTGATTAATCAAGTATGCGGCCCTTCAAGAAACAGAAGCCCCTCAAAGCAGACTTATCAAATTCTATCTTGATTCCCAATACAAAAATCTATGAAAAAAAGGCATTGCGCTTTTATGTGACTGATCAGGTAACTGGCTAGTTCCTTCACACACAACTTGCAAACTTTCCAAATATCCACAGGGGTCATCAAAGGTTTTGATGACCATTCTGGTGTGCACTGACATTGGTGCAGCATATTGTAAGGTTAGGTAGCTTTTGCTTCCTGCTTGGTCAGTGGAGATGAAAACAAATAGCATAAACACTTCCATGTGTGCACAAAGCATTCTCGAAGCTTCTGATCATTCCAGTCCTCAATTTGCAAATGTCATCTATCACACATGACAGAGGACCTCACAGGACTACTACAATCACTGGAATCCAGGCAGCATTTGTGTATTAAGGGAATTGAACTGAGCGCCCCTGGTACGTGCATAGTAGTAGTCTAGGCTTTGTGATTTGTTAATATGTCCTCAGGGAAACAATTCTAATGGAAGCAATGCACAATCTAATTTCTCCAAGTAGCAAGAGGAACCCAGTAACAAGATGGAGAAAGGTATTTTTGTAAGTTTACACAAAAAATGCAATTTATGGAAAATGTAAAACTTTATTGTGATGGAAACAGGTTTTCAAAAGCAATCTATTCATAAGCATAGAATGAATACTTAAAAGGAAACGCTACTTACAGAGACAGAATTCTTTTAGGCCTCCCACTAAGCAACACCACTCGTAGGTGCCTCACATACACCCCCTTCCCCCCAAAAGAAAACGTATGAATCATTTCAATTGTGGCAATTTCCACTTGTTAATAATGTCAAACTGGAAAGACTTCAATCACAAAAAAGAAAAAAGAAAAGAAAAGAGAAAAAAACAGCATAGTACACATAGGAATACCATGGCCTTTGGCCATTTAGTGAACCAGTTCTCAGGGTCTGTTCCTCTCAGAAGAGCCAAGCCTCCCTCTTTCCAGTCACTGCAGAGCAGACCTGTTTTTTGTTCCTTGTTTCTTGCCTTGTTTTAAGAGTGAGAAACACTATCCCAGAGAAGCCAAGTAGTAACTGCAACTGTTGATGGCCACTAAGAACAAGCATCAGAGATTCAGCCTTCTTTCACAACATCTGTGTCAATGGCCTTTAGAATATTTTATTTGTCCAGATAACTTGTGTGATTCCCCAAGGTCGCTGTGGAATCCCAAGGGCATACTAGATTATGCTGCCGGGCCTGCAGCAATACAAACGCAGTTCAGAAGGGAGGAAGACAGTAACTTGAAATCAGTCTGAGAGAAGCAGGCCCTGGCCCTCTCCAAACTGCCCAGCTCAGATTTGTGATCTGTCCAATAGCCAAGTCTCCCAGGTTTCTCCTAATCCTCAGCGGCCACTGAAGAGAGCCAAGATGAAACTTTCTTCTGAACAAAGAGAACTGAAAAGGGCTGAGTCTCAAAGTCACAGACTCCTAGTTTGCCGCTGGCTCAAAGCCAAGAAGAGTCCATATACTCAGACCAGTGGTCCTGTGCAGCAGAAGGATAGACAGTGGGCTGAGAAGCAGGCTGGGGGAAGGGGGTAGCACATGTGAAGATAAGCCCCTCTTCTGAGCTACAGGATGACTCTCTCCTAGTCCATGCCATTTTACACCCCCAGACGGTTTCCAATTTCTCTGTGACATGACTGCCTGGGCATGTGTGTGTTCATGTGTGCACACGTGTGACTTTAGCTGACATACACATTCCTACCTCCATGATGGAATCCGACACAAACACCCTTGCAGAAGCAGACGTTTGTGTAGAAAGAAGATGCTCTTGGTGGCAAATGGCATTATGCGGGAAGCTCGGGGTTCTCCTAGCTGTAAAACACAACTGGGCTGTGCACTGCGCTGGGTTACTGAAAGGCGTTATGGGGATGGCAGGAAAGCACTCTGAAAACAGACAACAAATCAGAGTGCCTGGATGCTTTACACAAACAATTTACCGCCCCATTCAGTTGTGCCTGCAAGCTTGTGCTATAGGAGGATCCTTTAGCCCCTTCCAGAGTTTCCTGTAAGTCCCATCTTCTCAAGAATCTTAGGGGAAGAAGGCTGGATATCCCTGTTTTGCTCTCTCCACCCCATGGAAGACTGGGAGGCACCAGGCAGTTATTTGCAGCCAGGAGCCTGTAAATAAAGGCACAGATAACCCTGGGGCTACTTTCCTTGGAGGCCTCCTATCTGAGTACATGGGGGGGCTGCTGTGGCTTTTGTTCTTCTTTCATACTCATGTTTCTCTAAGCGGCCCCTCCCATCCTAGCTTCTCCGCTGTTTTCTATATTATTGTAAATAGCTACCTACCTCTATAGCCACTGGCGACGGGAGGCAACAAAGAAAGAAGATGACACACTAAAGGAACTAATCTGTGCCAGGGTCTCATCATCTGTGGGATAACCTCTGGAAGAACCAGAGAGAATTTCAAGGAGGTCAGAGGCCCTTGAGCTCAGAGCCTAGGACTTCCCAATATCTGCTGTAAAGGCTAAGTAGCCTTTTAAATACAATTTCATCTCCTGCCTCACCACCAATATTCTTTGCCCAGCCGTTACATGTACCCAACACCTCTTCCCATATGATTTCATCTCCTGTTACCATTCGAATTATGGTCTCATTACCATGTACTGCATTGCTCATTTCCCCTTGGCAGCATGGTTGGATGAAAAAGTTCAATTTTAAGAATAATTCTAGCTATTTCCTGTCTTCATTGCCCTATCATAACTACCATCTATCAATTGGAACTTCAAAAATATGTTATGATGCTAATGTTAAGATTTAGTAACCAGCAATGAGAGTTTGTCATGGGCCAGGCATGATGCCAAGTGTTATGTTTTCTATCTTCGCTCCTTTTAGTGTCACAGCTCTGTGAGGTAGGCAGAGAACTATTTTCCCCTCCCCCACCACTACTGCGTATGTGAATGCTGGAGTGGAGTCACCTGGATACAGGTCCATATTCAGAGGGAGAGGTTAGGGGGCTATTCACTAATCATACACATTCGTCCACCAGTACACTACCAGATGGCTTCCAGTGTACTCAGATATGCTCAGCTACCACCATAAGCAATATTATACCATTTTCATTATCCCAGCCAGAAATCTACACCTTCACCATCACTCCTAGACAGCCTCTGGGATTCGCATTTCTACCTCTATGGTTTTGCTCACTGTGGATGTTTCATGGAATTGGAACTGGAGTCATACAAAATGTGCTTCTTGAACTTCCTCTCTGAACCTGTCACGGGGGAAGAGGAGCTCGTCCAAGATTGACATCTCTAACACCTGTTCTTTCCCAAGCCAAGAATCCTGTTACCAACAATTTCCCCTTGCAATGTGAGATACATGTGGGACATGATTTCTTTCTTTCTTTTTTTTTTTGTTGGCTGAAGGTGAGGCTAGGCAGGGTGTTGCTGGAGCCTTTGGGGAGTTCTTAGTATATGGTCTGGCCTGAGAAAGTCAGTAGTCTCTGGAGTCACAAACACCTGGTTTCACCTCACTGGGAATGCAAAATGGTGCAGTCACCATGGAAAAAAAAACTTTAGCGCCAGTTTCCTCAAAAGGCTAAGCATCAAACTGCTATATATTCATTTATTCTTCTCCTAGAAAATAATCTAGACACTGAAAATAAAGCAAAAAACATGTAAACAAATACTAAAGCATTAATCAAATACCGAGGAAAGGTAAAGACAACCGAAATGCCCATCAAATGGTAGATGGATAATCAAATTGTATTACGTCCATACAGCGGAATATAAATCAGCCATGAAAAGAAGACTAAAAGACGAAATGATGAGGATGAGCCTTCAAACGCAACAGTCATACACTTTCATGAAACAATCAAAAGAGGAAAACTCAGAGCCATAAAAGCCGATCAGTGCCAGGACTTGAAGGGACTGAGGCATGGTATCTAATGGGTCCTTGCCCTGACAGGGTTGTGAAACAACTCCTTGAATACACTGAATCCGCTATGGTTACCACCTGCCTCTGAATTGTTCACTGTAAGCTGGATACCAAGCTAACTTCAACTGGAAAAGAAATAGTTTAAAGCCCTGGATTCGAATCACATATTGATTCATCTTGTGAAAGTGATGGAGGAAAGTCTCCACTCCCATATGGGGAGAATAAAGTGGGAGGGGAAGAGGGGTAGACCATGAGTCATTTTACGAGGTTTTGTGGAGTTAGGTGAGGACCCATAAAAGTGTTAGCACATAAGAAGTGGAAAAGAAAGATCACAAAGGGGGCTGGAGAGATGGTTCAGCTGTTAAGAGCATTGACTGTTCTTCCAGAGGACCTGGGTTCAATTCCCAGCACCCATATGGCAGCTCACAACTGTCTGTAACTCAAACATCAGCCAAACATGCAGGCAAAAGACCAATGCACCATAAAATAAATACATAAATTTGTTTAAAAAAAAGATTGCCAAAAAAAGAAGAAAGAAAGATCAAAAAGGGAAGAAAAAAATCACTTAACCAAGAATGATAACCAACACCCTTGGCATTTAAGCAGAATAATCGACTACCTTGATTGTTTTTAAATTTCGGTTTTTATGTATGGACGTTTTGCTTGTATGTTATCTGTGTATCATATGTGCAACTAACTAACACCATGGAAGCCGGAAGAGGACATCTCATTCCCGGTGACTGGCATTAATTATGACAGTTGTGAACCACCATGTTGGTGCTAGGAATCAAACCTTAGACCTCTAAAAGAGGTAGCCAGTGCTCTTACCCACTGAGCCATCTGTCTAAGCCCTAAAAAGGACTATCTGACAGCCACTCCACACAGTAATGTTTCCATGAACCTCAGTGGTACTAAATGACTCCATAACCAAGAAATCTAGGCATCCGTGAAACCTAGACTGCTTGGAAGTAGAATTTAGCAGAGTATTAAATTTTATTTTGAGACCCTCCCCCTCTGTGTGCATGTGTAGCTTGTGAATGAGGATATCTACATGTCTTGCATGCCTGTGCACGTGGGGACCTGGGGTGATGTTGAGAAACATCCTCTGTCACCCACATTACTCTGGAGACAGAGGCAAGCAAATCCAGAGCTCACCTGTCATGAAGTCATAGATCTTTTATTTTTCTTTTCTTTATTTATTTATTTGGTTTTTCACAGCAGGGTTTCTCTGCTTTGGAGCCTGTTATGGAACTTGCTCTTGTAGACCAGGCTGGCCTCGAACTCACAGAGATTTGTCTGCCTCTGCCTCTGGAGTGGTGGGATTGAAGGTGTGTGCCACCACTGCCTAACTTAATGCCATGGACCTTTAATCCCAGCATTTGAGAGACAGAGGCAAGTGAATTTCTAAGTTCCAAGCCAACCTGATCAGCATTGTGAGTTCCAGACCAGTCAGCTACATAATGAGACCCAGTCTTAAAAAACAAAACAAAACAAACTCAGGGCTTTCTAACATGGCTAGTTTCACTAGCCTGCTTGCTCTGGGAATGCTGCCTCTCCTTTCCAAGGCTGTGATTACAGGCAGGCTGCCACACCCATTCTGTATTTCTTTATGTTCTGGAGATCTGAACCTGGTTCTCACACCTAAATAGCAAGAGCTTTAATCATCCAGAAACCTCCCCAGTCCCCTGACTATTCTAAAAGTCCTTCAAAGGAACAGATTCAGAGTCCCAAGATTCCATCAGAATCATCCTCTCAGTGCCATGAATCTCATCCCACTTCTCCACGGCAGGACACGGGAAGGTCTGATGTGACTATGAATGAAATCAACACCTCCTCCCACAGTAAGTGTTTAGGGCTCAGCCACAAATGCATTATCCAAATGTGGGGCTTTGGAAAAGTGACTGGATCATGAGAGCTCTGCCCTAATCAACAACAATGCACTCATAATGTGATGTCATTATTGAGACATGGTGGAAACTAGGTGGTCAGCCAAGTTGAAGGAAGTCTATCAGTAAGGTCATGTCCTTCAACCTTGTCCAGGACTGCTTCCTCCCTGCTTCCTAGCTGCCATAAGGGAAGTGGGTTTGTTCTTCTATATGGCCTCAACACAATCCCACAGGGATGGGTCCAATGACTTAACTTGAAGCCAAAATATGAGGCATGAGCCGAAATATTTTTTTTTCTTCCTTTAAGTTGATTTTCTCAGGTATTCTGTCACTGCAACAGAAAGCTAACACATGAGACTAAAGCTATATATCCCACTGAATCTTAAGAGGAAACAAAACCTTTCAAAGAATAGGAGACCAGCTCTGGTTACAGGCATCTTTGAAGGGGGATATACAGAGCTATAAACACACACACACACACACACACACACACACACACACACACACACACAC
>LOJH01024646.1:492-11656 GCA_001685095.1 Ellobius talpinus
GCATACACACAGACAGAATATTGTATACATAATAAATAAATATTAAAAAAGAAGCAACTTTGTACTAATATCTAATATATAAAACTAATTTCATAAGCTAATATATTTAAAGAGTATATTTCAACTGAGATGAGTCCTGCTGCTTAATACATTAACTTTAGGACAATTGTAAAGTTATTTTATTAAATAATTTCTAATTTAAGACACTGTAAGAGTATACGAAGATAAAGCAATGCATCCTTGTTATTCCAATTCTATGATTAAAAGCTCTTACTCTCTTTATTGGCTAGGATTTCCTGCAGAATCGAGAATATAAGATGCTGGAGTATAACTTAATGACCACAGATGTGGTCATGGAGAATGTAACAGCATTCTGGGAGGAGGTGAGAATTCCTAAACATTGTGGGGTTTTTTAATACATAAAAATTGAACCTTTTCATTTTCATATATATAAATTTCTACTCAATAAAACATAACATTCAAATGATACTATAACTGATAGAGCTATGAGAAAGGGGTGTTCTGTGTTATAGAGTGAAAAGTGGGAGACCAGATATTAAATGCAATATAAAAGCCCTATTTCTTTAAAGTCATGTAATTGATTTCATCTAACAGGCCAGGAAGATGATAGGATTCAATACTAGAGTTGAATTTTCTCTCTGCAATTCATTTTCCATGTAGTCCAAATTATATTACTTTCAAGTTGTCAAGCAGCTAGTGTCTTCATCTATAAAATGAAGATACAATCTTCCTAATAATAAAATGATTTACATGGATTGTTTATTAGCTCACTTTGCATGTAGGGGTTCCTCAGTGAATATTAAGTTCTCTGATCATGACTTCTAAGGCTCCCCTGCCTGTCACTATTGATGACCTATTGAGTCCCCATGAGCAGCTTCCAGCATTTTACTCTCTCTGTGGTGTGGGAGACTTCACCTAGGCTCAACGTTAGTGAACTGATGATGGGCAAATGCAAATCTCTGGTCCTAGTTTCAATCCTGAATTCCATGCATGCTCTTCCAGTGTCTTGCACGCTACTTATACACTTCATATTCATCACCCCTCAAGCTTTACTGTTTCACTTAGTCCAGCACATTCTCCATCTCCTTTGATGGCAACACCTGAGAGGCAGGTCTAGAGTGGGTTACATGGCATTCTGTGATTAGATAAAATTTATACTTACATTTTAGTCAATTGGGGCTTGAGGCCTTTAAGTAAAGAGGTTACTCAAATACCCACGGTAGAGCTAAAATATCAATCAGTCTTGGTTTCTTGTACCCCAGAGCCATTTCCAAGTCACCATACTGCATATCGCTACTTATTTAATGGTACAAATAAAGGGGTAGAGGTATAACTCAGTAGCAGAGTACTTACCTAGTGTGGACAACAGCCTGGATTCAGTTGCCAGGACTGAAAAACGAAAAGATGGAAAATAGAAGGAGGAAGAGGAGAAGGTGGAAATTGTTGTTTTAATGTCTAAAAAGTATTTCCCATTAGTGCCCTCAACACTTACTTACAAGGCTGGAGAAATTTTACTTATTATTTGGTCCACTTACAAGAGTTTTTCTTAAATAACAAGAGCAAAAACCATGCTCCTCTGTATTTCTATCACAGTGTTATTGATTAAAAGCTAAACCATCTAGTAGAAAACTTTTCAGTTTATACATTATAATATTGTCTTTCAATTAAACTTAAGAGTGCTTAATGAATATGAAAATACTTGTAAGTAAATATCAAGAAAAAGCACACCACACAGTTTAAAGTGTTTATGGAAGTTGGATCTCATCTTGTGGATTAGACTTTAAGTCCAATCAGAAAGTGGATGGTTACTTGCACAACAGTTACGTGACTATTGCGCTAACAGGCATGCCAGTAAGATTGATGCTTGCTTTTCTCCTTTGATAGTTTTCATAACACCTAGGAACACAATGAAAACTGTTCAGTAGTGATGAAGCATCCAGGTGAATCCAGTTGTATTTCTCCATGTTCTATTAAATTTACGGTATCTTTAGCAATAGGGTCTTACTATCAAGCTCTGAATGGTAAGAGGGAGTCAAGAGGATGGATAGAGACACAGGAAGTAGAAGTCAGGGACAGTGAGTTTGAGGGTCTTGTTCGAAACCATAGGATAAAACAGGCTTCAGGATGTCAGCTGAGAAGAAAGGACAGCTGGTTGTGCTCTATACATGCCTGAGCTTGCGGGCTTTCACCCCAGCATCTGGTGCCTGTCTCTTTATTGATGAAATTGGATGGTTAAAAGTTTGTTAAAAATACAACACCTAACACTGTTTTGTTTTGTTTTGTTTTAATTTGTTATCCATTGGTGTCTAGTTGGGACATTATAACTATATTTTTAATTTTCTTCTCTTTAAAAATATAGTGCTTTTTATTAATTTTGAGAAATTCATACATATATAATAAATTTTTATTACATTTACCTTCCACTCTTCCTATTAACTCCTCCTAATCAAATTCCCACTGTTGGATTTTAGAAGTAGTCTTTAATGCAGAAGTACTATTTTTGAAATGTGTGGGATCCCTACATTTGACATCTAGGTGAAATACATTGTTACTTCTTTCAATATCTTTTACCTTTTCTTTTATGGGTCTCTCTTGTTTCCAGACATAATCATTCCTTTTGGTGCCATTGTTTGGGTCTCAGGTGATTTTTCACATTCTGGAGAGTACATTATTAAGATGAGCATCATAGTGGGGAGGCAATTGTTTGGCATAAAATGAGGAAAGAACAACTGGGATGTCCCATTGGATTCTAAGAAGTAGCAGACAATGAAGTCTCAGGCAGGTTAACTTTAGGAAAAAGTATCTTAAGATGATGAGGGCCTAAAAATAGATTCCCTTAAAACTTGGCACACAGGCTTTTCATGACTACCATTTAATGCTGTTAATTTTGCTTTGAAGACAGTATCTCTTAACTTCTGTGGGGCAATGGAAGAGGCAAGCCATTTTCAAAAGGGGATTCCTCTCCACTGTACACACACTCTTGTACAGATCAATTCCTTGAAGCCTCTAGCAATGTCATCATATTTGTAGCCAGTGATAATCAATAAATGTTTTGAGAAAATCTTAGAGGAAATACCTCACAGTGTGAAGTAACAGAATTCAGGTTTGCATTGTAATTCCACTCAGGACTACTTGTTTGTGACTGATCACTTATCCATTCTGAGTAGGAGTCCACAGTTTTAAAAGAGGAAGATTGTGAAACCTGCCTTATATATTATGATGAATTAATGATATTACCAGATCTGTAGGAAAAGGATATGTGTATATACTCTTCTTTCCTATAGTTTTGGTCCACATACACACACACACACACACACATGCGCACAAACGTGAACACACACTATAGCTTTTAATGGTATAAAATTAATGTAATGATAAGCAAAAGTCTGATAAAGGGAAATTGTTTTCTCATTAAATGTATATCCACTTCTCAAATATTTTGAACCATGCTCTCTATAAAACCATGTGCTTTATAACCATAGATTATAAATTAATTTAATAATGCATGTCTTATAATGGATCATGTACCATGTGTTTCTTAAACTAATTGCACATAAAGGTATCTATTGAAAATAACTGAAAACATTTTTTTATTTTTGCTGTGACTAAATAGGGATTTGGAGAATTATTGGAGAAAGTACAACTAAACAATGGTGACAGAAAACTTTCCAATGGTGATAGCAACCTCAGTTTTAATCATCTTTGTTTTCTCGGAAATCCTGTGTTAAAAAACATCAATTTTAAGGTAGAAAAAGGAGAGATGTTGGCTATTACTGGATCTACTGGAGCAGGAAAGGTACTGTCTCTTTAAATTTTTTGAGAAATTCGTGCATGAGTACTGTATTTACATAATTCCCATTTCCTTACCCTATTTCTAACACTTACTTACATTCCAATTCATAACATCTGTTTTGGTTATTGTTATATATAATGTACTGGATCCATTTTGTGTTTCTGTTTTAATATTTTTAAATAATTTATTTTTATTTTATGTGCATTGATGTTTTGTCTGTGTGAGAGTGTCTGATTCCCTAGAGACAGAGTTACAGGAAGTTGTAAACTGCCTTGTGGGTGCTGGGAATTGAACCCAGGTCCTCTAGAAGAGCTAGTGTTCTTAACTGCCATCTCTCCAGCTCATATTTCGTGTTTCTTATATGCACATGTATTTAGAGCTGATCACTTGAGATTAGATGACCTATCAAGGAGCTCATTTTTGAAGAAAATTTACTCTGCCTCCCAACCACTTTTGTTCACTTGTAATTGTTCATCCAGGGCAGTAGTTCTCAACCTGTGGGTTGCAATGCCTCTGGGGTTTTCTAAAGGATCACAGCATTAGGAAGGTTGAGAACCACTGCTTTAAGGGATGGGACCTTGTGAGATTTCCTTCATCTATGTTGTCATGCCAACTAGTGATGTCATCATTTAGGACTTGTTTAGGTAACGGTATTTTGGATATTTCGTAGGTGTAGTGTGTCATGTCTAAAAGATACTTTGTAGAAGCACACATTCCTGTTCTCTGGCTCTTATGATCTTTCGTCCCCTTCTTCCACAGTTTGCCCTGAGCCTTAAGTATAGAGGTTGCATTTTGGATATATCAATTGGGGCTGAGTAACCCATAGTCAGTTATTGTCTGCATTTTGATTAGTTGTAGATCTCTGTAATAGTTTCCATCCATTGTGAAAACATGTGACTTTGATAAGAGGTGTGAACTACATATATATATATATATACATCTCAATTTGTTGAGTCTTGCTTATTATATATTATGAAAATATGTCAGTGAAAAGATGTTTAAAAAATACTGTTCAGCAGTTGCAAGAACAACCTACTATGTTTATATAAACTTATGGCCTTTGGAGAGACAGCTCGGAAAATCTAATCTACTAGAAGGAAAAACTGCCCCAAGATCTTGATACTGATATATACTTGTTCTTTAGTGATTAGAGAGATAGCACGTTGAAGGACCAAAGGGATGAACTTGGAGATGAGTACATGCTCCATGAGCTTGGGTAAAAAGCACTTGCTGTGGATACCTACGCAATAGATCCTTGTTTAGTCAGAGTGCCGTTTAGGTAAAGTGCCCTTCAGTAATACAAAAATGTGTTCATTAATCCCTTAAATTCTATTCCAGAACATAGGAGGAAGAAATGGGAGTAGAGAGGAGGGAGGAAAACAGAGGAGGAAGAGAAGGAAGGAAGAATGGGGCTGTTATAAAACAGAAATGAAAATTAAGGATTCTGAAAGGGAATTTGTTTCTATTTTATATTAATCTCTTAAACATAAATTCTTCATTATAAAGAGTTTTATCTGAGATTTTAGAAATAAAATGCCAAAGAAAATTTCTAATTATTGTATATCTTG
The DNA here is from genome assembly GCA_001685095.1 of Ellobius talpinus. Lineage (NCBI taxonomy): Eukaryota > Metazoa > Chordata > Mammalia > Rodentia > Cricetidae > Ellobius > Ellobius talpinus. Next base: position 5,875 of record LOJH01024646.1, read on the forward strand.
CTATCTTTCTCTCTAATTCTTTTCCCATATGTGACATGGCCCTTTTAAATAAAAATTTTAAATAAAACTTTTCAGTATTTAAAGAAAACAATACTACAGGAGTCTACGTAGCTGATGCTCTTGAACACACAGATGCCCTACACCAGACTATCTGCCTGGGGGAGTATTACTGTGCTATGTAGAATTTTAAAAATGAATTGTCCACTACCTGAGATATGTGTAAGAATAGCTTTGGAATTGCAGATTTGTTGAAGTTAGCCATAATTAGCTCTCAGGCAAACCTATGAAAAACTAAAGACTAATTTCACTCTGGGATGGCTCTTACCTCCCACAAAAAGCTGCTGTGAAGGTAGGAAGATCTGGGCCCACTCCTTATCAAAAGTCTCACAACTCGGGCAAGGGGACTGCTGCTTGGTGATGATAGGAAGGAAAAGGGGCCTAGCAACGACATAAGGTTTTATAATTAAAACATAAATATTTAAAGTTAATTTTATACTTCTCTATTTGATGGTTTACTACTTAAACCTTAAAGATAGCCTAGTAATCTATCTACTTGTATGCTATGCCCTTATCGATGCACAGAGATTTGATATAGGTATCTTCAGAGCAGTATGGATATGTATTGAAGCTCTCTAGTCTTTGGTTATAGAAAGTTTTCTAAGATGTAGTTAAGTGAAAAAGGAAAAGCTTTTTTGTGGTATGCTACATAATACTCCTCCAGAATATTAAGAAATAACTATAATATGATTTTTAGGAAAGTTTATATTTTTCTACTGGTTACATTTATAATAGTTATGTACTTCATATTTCATTTTTATACACTTAGTTTATTCATAATGAATGAAATAATGAAGATAAAATTAGTATTTTTCTTTATAGTATACACACACACAGTAGACTAAGGGTACTTTCTTTGTCAGAACACACACACACACACACACACACACACACACAGTAGACTAAGGGTACTTTCTTTGTCAGCACAGAGACCTGAATTTGAATCCCATACTTCCATATTAATTATTTTTAACCTGGGCATAGGAGCATCTATATTGAGAGGCTGAGACAACTGGATCCTAAGAGCTCTCTGGCAGCTAGCATAGCTGAAACTGCATGCTTCAGTTCATTGAGGAATCTTCCTCAAGGCAACAAGGAGACAAGACGTGGAAAATAGTCAATATAACCGGTTCTGGCCCCTACATGCACACAGAAGGATGAGGGCGCATGCATATTCATGTTTATGTAGCTCATATATATACTGCAAGTGCATGAGCAAGTGTGTATATGCACACACACACACACACACAATTCTTTGACATCCAGATTATCTTAAGTGATAACATCCTCTGCACCACATCCTGCCCTATTGCTTGTTTTATGTATACTTGGTTTTTTCCTTAGGACTTCTTTTGTGAGGATATTAGCATATTTAAGTTATTATCTTCAACTTTTTTATTTTATGGTTATATTAAAGTGGCACAAAAAAGCTTTTTAAAAATAATTTTAGATGCATATATTGTTAGCATTTATTAAAGATGAAAGCAAATTCTCATATTAAGATGGAAGTACTTTCTTATTTTGTGTGAGTAATATCAATAAGCCTTTGTTTAATGATACTTCTTTTAGTTTATTTATTTTTTTACTTTTCATTTTTTTTTGTTGTAGTTTTTTGGACAGGATTTCTCTGTAGCTTTGAAGCTCGTCCTGGAACTAGCTCTTGTAGACCAGGCTGGTCTCAAACTCACAGAGATGCACCTGCCTCTGCCTCCTGAGTGCAGGGATTACCACCTGGCCTTTTAGTTTATTTCTCATGTTGTCGTAAACATCAAGAAAGGCTGAATATGCTTTTTTTTTCTTTCAACCTAATCTCCATTTAAAAGAAGAAAATAGAACTGGATCTGTGTTAGTTTACTGTGACGAATAAGTACGCTCATATAGTTAGAGCATACAGGCAGCTCCTAGGCCGAGCGCACTCAGCAAATGTTCATTGTTGCCAATCTCCATATCTGCAAACCTATCCCAGTAAACTTAAGGAGGGACTCATTCTTCTTAGAGATCCTCGATCAAGAATGTAGCGCTCGTTACTCTCACTCTGTGGTGCCATTGTCTCTTTCGTTCCCTTTGTAATTTGTGTGTCTGAAAAAGCCCCTGGATCACGAAGTACTGAAACATCTTTAATCAAATGAGTTAATAGACTCTTTAAACATTGGGAGACTTCAGATTATAATAATTGGAGTCAAGGGGAAGCTAAGTAATTTCATCAAACAACTAGCAATGATATTTATTTGTAGACATCACTCCTTATGATGATTTTGGGAGAACTGGAAGCTTCAGAGGGAAAAATTAAGCACAGTGGAAGAATTTCATTCTGTTCTCAATTTTCGTGGATTATGCCGGGTACTATCAAAGAAAATATCATCTTTGGTGTTTCCTATGATGAGTACAGATATAAGAGCATCGTCAAAGCCTGTCAACTGCAGGAGGTAAGCAAGTCCATGAAGAAATGCTGACTGTATTAGCCACTTGTCTCGTTGTTGTGATAAAATCCTTTGACAATGCAACTTGGAGAAGAGTTTGTTTCAGCTTGCACTATTCCAGGCAGATACGGCCCAGTATGGCACAGGAATGGCAGGAACAGAAGGATGACTTGTCATGTTCTCTCCATATTAAGGAAGCAGACAGAAAACAGGAAGTGGGGTTGGGGTCTAGGTTATAAATCCTCAAGGCCCACTCCCAATATCCCACTTCCTCCAGTAAACCTCCGCCTCTTAAAGATTACTTAACCTTTTCCAGAAGTACCACCAACTGGAGATCAGGAGTCAAACACTTCAGTCCACTGGGGATATTTCACATGCAAACCACTACATTGTTTATGCACATTAAGTCTTAAGACTAACCAAATTGCATGTTTAATTCTCTGTTCATTTAATGTATACATATCAAAGATTCCTCTAAGAGTAAGCTATAGTAGGTGGGTCAGTAAGTAAAACCCATGACTCATGCTTTAAGCTTGGAAATTTATAAATAGAAACAATTTGTTTTTTAAATTACGTTGGGTTTTATAAAAGTTAAAATTCCTTATGCATTCACTGGATGTGGCACCTCATGCCTGCAAGTCCAATATTGAAGAGACTGAAGCATGAAGATCATGAGGTTGAAGCCAGTCCTGGCTATATAATGAGTTCTAGGCTAATCTGCATCACATGGTAGAATTATGCTAAAACAAACAATGCCAAACTCTTCGCGAATTCAACAGTAGTATTTTGTGTACGCTCTGAGATCACAGTGAGAAGAGAGCTTGTCTCATAAAGTATTGGGTTAACCTTGAAGAAGATAGCCATGATTTTTCAAAAGCCCATTTTCATAACCTGGAGGTTGACACATTCTGCATTTGTTATAAGACTATTTCTAGATGAGCCTTTGTGGGTGGGAACTGGAGGGAGTGATAGGTCTTGTCTGGCTTATTTATGGGGTCATAGGATGGGGTGGAGTGATTGCTTCTTTCTAAATTTAGTTTTGGCTTTGAATATGTATTTTCCCATAGAAATGATTTTACAGATGTCATTTCAGTACCAAAAGTCAATCTACAAAATTGTATAAAGCCAAAATATAGCATATGTACATTGTTGGTAGTCAATTTAGACCCATGAGTCTCTCTACCTCAGGATAAGTGAGTGCAGCATTGTGAGCACTGGTAGACCATGGGAATAGTTGGTTGAAGAAGATTGTGTATATTTTGAAAGGTTCATAGTAGAATGCCCCTTATTAATAATGGAGGATTATATGGACTGTCAATTATATCTCAATTAAGCTGTTAAAAATAATGAAGGGAGAATAAGCAAAACATATTGTTCTTTCCTCTGTTTGCATGGCCATATTAAAATTATTTTAGAGTGTATGATTCAGGGTATTTTAGTATATTCACAGGGTTGTACAATGATGACCACTGTTTTAGCATCTATAAAAGAAACTTGTGCTTATCAAGAATCCAATTCTATATTTTTATGTATGTGCCAGCTCTAAGCAACCACCAGTATATCTCCATAAAGTCTTTCGTGTTTTACATTTTGCCTAAAAGGAACCACTCACTATGTCTTTCATACCTAATGAAAGTGAATTTTTTTATTTATTGAGAACTTCATGCAAGTATCCAATGTATTTTTATCTAATTCACCCCCAAATATATGCCTTTTAACTTCTCTCATATCCTTGGCACCCACTTGGCCCAACTACATTTTTTTAACCCTCCAAGTTCAATCAGTGCAGCTAGTGAATGGCCTTACCCCCATGCATATACTGGCAGCATTAAAGAAATTTTAAAGTAGAACTAATGAGTCTTTATCAAGAAAACATCCACCAAGATATGTTTTCTGTGCTTTACACAGTATATCCAGAGTGATAGAAACATCCATAATGAATTTAGTTGAAAATGAAAAAGTGAATGTTTTATGAGTAACAAGAGGAAACAGAGACTATATCTGGGTCTGTTAAGAAAGAGCAGCCTCCAGATGGAGAGAAGGGTATTGTGATGGTGTGATTCTCTGTAGAGTTCTAGGGATTGCAAGAAAAGCTTGTGACCTGAAGGACTCTTTGTTAGGAACATTAGAACTTCGAAAAAAGCAGAGAGAAAGTCAGTCAGAATTTAAGAAGTAGAAACATGGAGTTTGATTACTGAGAAGATTAAATGAGATAGGTACTTCAGAGTGCATTTGTCACAAAGCCCCTTCTGGAAGCATTAACTTATTTTTACTTCTTTTGAAGCATTGAATAATAAGACCATTACTAAGCAAAGCAGGAGGAATACTTTGAAAGCCAGTTGTTATTACTAAATGACTATAATGGAGGTAAAGTGGGTAAGGAATTGAAGAACTATGACACCAAAGAATAATGAATATGAATTTTGATATTAACAAAACTGGTCATGGAAAAACTTATAACAATGGCATTTTAAAGTTTTTGGCTTGCAAGACATAGTAAATAAATCTTTGGTTACCTATGAAAGAAATCAAATTATAGCAGATCCTGAGGTTTGGAATGTGCACACATTGACTCTACTCAGTATCAGTGAGAGTTGGAATTCATCCCGCTTTTTGTGTTTCTTTTACATTCATAAAAATTATCTATGTGGTTCTTATGTCAGATTATCCTGGTTTGATTTCTGGTGCTACGATTTTGACCAAAAGCAGCTTAGGGGAGGAAAGGAATTATGTGACTTATACTTCCTGGTCACAGTCTCTCCTTAAGAGAATTCAGGGTAAGGAAATCAAGGCAAGAACTTGAAGCAGAAACCGAGAGGGAATTCAGTTTTCTCTTTTACTCTTTGTCTTGCTAACAGGCTTTTGCTAACTAGCTTTCTTATACCTCCTGGACTAACTGCCATGAAGTGGCATTGCCTACAGTGGGCTGGGTCCTCCTACATCAGTTAGCAATCAAGACAATGTCCAACAGACATCCACAGACCTGTTGATCTGGGCAATCTCCCAATTGAGATTTCTTTTTCCCAGGTGACTCTAGGTTGTATCAAATTGACAATAAAAACTGACTGTTTACTTTAGGAGTGGCATGGTGGGTACCAAATGAAGCTTAATCATTCTTCATATCAAAGGATTTATAGGATAAATGTGGGGGAAAAAGCTTAAGGATCCAATTTCTGTGTGACATTGCAGTTGTTGGATTGGAATCAGTGTTGGGCTTTGAGCCTACTTGGAAGCTCATCTCTGAGAGAGGACTTTTTAAAAAATATTTATTTATTTATTTATTATGTATACAATATTTTGTCTGT
>LOJH01024647.1:0-19035 GCA_001685095.1 Ellobius talpinus
CCCCCCTGTTGACACCCTGAGACTGTTGAGGCAAGCCAATGGCAGAAAGACATCTTCTCCAGGGGTGCTCATGACTAAGATAGACTTGTGGAATTGTAGGAGATATGGGGGTAAATCACAAAGGGTAGGTTCACCAGTCAGGAGCTCCGGGGATGTCCCTACTTCCAAGGAAACACTTTGCTTTTGGGATTTACTGTGCAGCCCATTTCACAGGGATCTTCTTAGAAGGTGGACTGTGGGTCCAGTGGTCTGGGTGGGGCTTGAGTTTGTGCGTTTATAGCAAGCTTTCAGGACTAGCTTGGCCGCTTCTGGCCAAAGACACCTTGGGAACGGGTGTCCAAGAAGACAGGAGGATTCTCCCAGAAATAAAAAGACTTGACTCAAGTGTGACTTTCCCCATTCAAATATCTTAGCGGAAACATCCTGAAGTTCCTCCAGTGCAGGAGGGGAAGAACCTAGGATGCAGGGCTTCTGCTGAGGACAGCTAAGGACTGCTGAAGGACATGACCAGCAGAAAGATCTAGGTAGTCCCTAGGACCTGATGCTCCACAGAGCCTGTTCAGCACTGGCCAATCACTGCTTGGATCATACAGTCAGTTGATGTCATTCCCCAGAAAATCCACGGATGGCCTCCTTGAGGGGGAGAAGTGACAAAGGATTCTGGTTTTGCTCCATCCTCCACCGGGGCATAGCTGTCAGCCAGCATCATCTGGGGAGACAGGTATTCTGAATTCAAGGGACGCCAGTGTCTAATCCTGTCTTGAGTTATCCTTTGGTGACGGCTGGAGAGTGTACCCTCGGAGGTTTTAAGGTCAGTACTCACAGTGAGATGAAGCTGGAGTAATGGGACAGGCATATGGGGAGGGAGATGTCACGTGCTAGCAGAGTGGGCCCTGGGGCCAGGGCCGACCACAAGCCCTCCGGCTTCTTCCCCACTCATATATGCAAATCAAGTCCTCTGTTTAGCTGAAGAAAAGGGGAGACTTCACCCAGGTTGACCTATTTGCCACAGATGCCGAATCACCAGGGCCCATTCCACAGAAACCCCAGAGAATCTAGATGGTCCAGGCTGTTGATTTCCAAACCATTTCTCCAGCCTTAGGGCAGGGGGCCAGGAAATTATCCCAGAGAAACAGTGCTCAGGCTTAGGGACTGAGTTGTGGGCAGTGGCATGGCTCCTTGAATGCCTTGCGGTCTAAGGCCTCTCCCAGACCAGGTTATGTGCCCTGCCCTAGTTATCCAGATACCTGATGCCAGCCCTTTTACACCTTCATGCCCAGAGAGGGTCCTGTTCCACAGTGACCCTTGAGCTCTAGGCCAGAATATCTCAAACTCGGCTGCTTTTGTCCTTCTACCCCCAGGGGATATCTGAAAGGGTCTGCAGGTGTTTGGGGGCTGCCATGAGAATCTAGTGGGTAGTGGCCAGGGATTCTGATAAATTCCTATAAGGGACGGGACAGAAGGACTCAGCCCGAAGTGGGGAGAAGCTTGCTCAATGTAAGTATTCCTGGGGTTCAGGGCTAGCCTGAGGGAGCTGTTATACCAGAGGCCAGGCCAAGACTTTGCAGAGACTTGCTTCTGGGTGAGACACCAGGGCTTAATGCCTCTCTTTCAGGGACTGTCAGCGTGACTGCTCTCTCTTCCCTCTGGCACTGCTGTTTGCCTTTCAGGCTGTGGTTGGACTTTTTGCCTGATGTCCAGGTGGCTTTCATAGGGGCTTGCGACCTACAGAGGAAGCAGGGAGAGACAAGGTCTTCCTCATGTTACCTTCCACATCCCATATTCGTGGACTTCAGCCTTACCTGAAAGTCAACACAGCCTGTGGCATCAGCTGCTCTGGATAGTGGCTGTGTCACCCCAGGAAAAGAGTTCCCCTCTTGCTTCTCAGTTTCCTTGCATGCAGGAGGCATGGAACCAGGCTCACTAGCCACACAAAGATGAGAGCAGTGTGGGCCTTCAGCGCACGAGTGCTTATGTAAACACCCCAACCTTCGAGTGAATGCTTGACTCCTCTACCTCAAATGGTCCTCATGCAAGGTCTAGGAGCTGAGCAAATGGAACATGGGAGTCTTTCCAAAGGGTGGTTCAGGTTGTCAAGGGAAAGGGCAAGCCGAAGCTTGGCTGGTTTCAGGTGGATCATCCACTCCTCTGTCCTCTGTAGGTCTTGTATGTTGGTAACTGTGAGGCCTGAGGCAGTGGTGCTGAGGTAAGGGAGGACAGGGCATATGTCTCCTGTATGGATGAGCTTGTTTTATCTGAGCATGCAAGACTATATAATCAAATGCAAATGATTCCCAGGCTGAACTTTAGTGCTTTGTGGGCTCCTGTTTTACGCCTTTTTAATTGTTCTTAGCATCCATAAGATGGGAAAATCCTGGAAATGTACAAACACTATGATTTATTTTTCTTTGTCTCTTGCCTTTTTCCCATTAAATGATCGGAGGCAGCTAGAACTAATGACGGGCTTGACATAGTGACCTCTATAGGTGTGGACATAGGCATGAGAAGCTGACTGAGGCAGAAAAGCACATTTGTGTAACGGGTCTTTGATGCTTGGCCACTCAAGGTCACACATAAGAAGTCTGTGCTATGCGATCTCCTCCCTGCTCTCTCTTTTTACCTTTTCTGGTGAGAAAGTTAGAGGCATATGTGATAATCGTGGTGAGTAGATTGGTTTACAGAGCTGATTTAAATTTCAGTACTGATATAGGGATGAGAAGATACTGAGGGGCCAGTGCTTCCAGCCTCCATACTGGCCTGGCATGAACTATACCCAAAGGAAAAAACTCGCCACTGTTCCCTTTAGTTTTATCTCTAAATATCCACTTACCTAGTGCTTACAGATAATTTATGGGCCTCCGTCCTTCTGAGAGCCGGCGTGCTTGTTTTCGGTGCTGTAAGCAGATAGATCACCTATGCAGACATAGTCATCCTTGCTCCTGGTGGTCAAAAATGACTATTATTTATTCATTTTTTCCATCCATCCATTCATCCCTCCACCTATCCATCCAGTTCTTTCTGAATTTGGGAAGGGGGGAATGCAAGGGCTTGTGGTTGACACATCACTCGTTTAAGTAAGCTCGGACTGCAAGCCTTTCGCCCTCCACCTCCTGTAAGTGCTGAGTCCTCCCATGCCAGGGTGAGGCCTGGGGATGGAGCTGAGGTGAACAGTCCTTGCCAAGTAGAAGGAACACGTTTGTGTCCAAGGATATACGGGCCGTGGGAAACATCAGAAGGGGGCGGGTCCAAACAGCTCAGTGGATACACCAATAGAGCCACGCTGCCGCTCAAGGCAATGCAAGCCCCCAGCTGCCCTAAGCCTATCAGCCCAGTCCAGCTCTGTCTATTCTTAGGCACAGGCTTGTAGTTCTGTGTGGCTCTGTGGGCGTTCTTAGCACCAGTTGCTCAGCGCCTCACCAGATCCACCCCGTTCACTCTACAAACCGTCTCTTTCCTCGGCCTCGGTTGGGTCAGCTTGGCCGGATCATGACATCTTCTCATCACCACACTTACCTGCCCACAAGCACACGGGCACTCACATGTGCACTCAGGTGCACTCAGCATGGGTACAGCTCAAGCACCTTTATGTAAATAACTCATCTGTTCAATAAACTCATTCACATACGCACATTCATTCCTGAACACACACATGCTCACACTACAACAGGCACACATTCTTGTTCATATGCGTACACACACACACAATCAATGTATGTTTATACGCACACATACCTTGGACTGACCAAAACTTTAGAAAGCAGCTTTGAAAAGGCTCCAGCATCTTCTGGAGTTTTCAGCTTCCCCTGGTGACAGTACAGAAGGACTATGTTTGAAGGACATAGGGGCTGTGCCATCCTGGAGAATGCGTTTTTTCTGGTTGTCTGAAAGCTCACGAGACTCCCCCCCCACCACTTTATTTTGTTTGGTAGCTGATATGTTACAGGCAGCTGATGGAACTCTGCAGCCCAGTAACTGTTTCCCTGTTTTCTTGAATTTTTCAGTTAGCTGAACCTGACTTTGAATGATACGGGTTTCATTAGGACTGAGGACAGAGTTTCCTTAACGCTTGAGACGAAAAGGCTTTGAGATGAGACACATTTGCTGTTGATCTTCAGGTTTGAATGCCGTTTATACACCATGCAGGTTTAGAGCCCTGGCTTAACCTTGATGATCTTGACATAATTTACTGATCTGTAGAGATGCAGGCAACCATATTGTAAGATGCCTTTGAGAGATGGGGTTTCTATGAGTTGAGCTCTGGGGGCTCAGGAGTGGGGTGCTATAGGAAATTTTCTAGAATGTGTTATGATCTTGGTCTCCTGGGGTGGTTTATTTAGGGTGGGTTATCTATGGCCGAATTCCCTATTGTTGATTGGAGAGAAACTTCAAGAAGGAAACAAAAACCTGGTCCTGGGCATGTTGGGCTCCCAGTGGCATTCAAAGCAAAGAAGATCTTGATGACTTGTCAGACAGTCGCAAACACACATAGGCCAATACTGGACCTCCAAGATCTCCATAGTCAATGGAAAGAGAGAAGCCAGTAGGCTAGGTCAACCAGGGGGCAGAAAGCTTCAAGGGTAGAGCCAGGCAAGGGCGGAGCCAGGCAAGGGAGGAGCCAGGCAAGGGCAGCAAGAACTGCACTGTGGAAGGTTCTGCAGCTCCTGGAGCTATAACTGTGCTCATTTTCCAAGAACAGGCTCACGTCCAGGCAGCTTTGGAGTGGCCAAGCCGCAGCACACAACCTAAACCTCAACAACCGAGGCCACTTAATCCCTTCCTTCTCTTTCTCTTATTCAGAATACCACAGATGCAGTTCTAAGGAATACTCAGGATCGGGCATAGAAAACAGAGAACCAAGAAGCCCCTGGCACCCAGTCTCCTGGGTCCATTCAGCCTTCTTTAATGATAAATTAATCACTAAGTAGTAAACAAGCAAAAAACAATAGGGATGCAAGGCTGTGTCTTCTAGTGTTTCTAGACATGTTAAATAGCAAGCCATCCAAAGTAGAACTACCTGCCTGATGCATGACAGTCATTTAATGGGGTATGGCAAAGTCTTGAATGAGCCCGTTGGGGGACTCAGAGTCTGTTGGGGAAACAAGGGCAGCTCAAGAAAGTCACAGTCACATTCATCAATGGCTGCAGTGTAGTATGACTGGCCATCCAGCCAAGTGTCAGCAGGCTGCTAGCCTGGGAAGCCAGCTATCTGGGAATCTCTTTCTCCTTCCTTAAGAGAGATCCTGGCTGGACATGCAACTTCTCCAGACACCCAGGAAAGAGATTTTAAAGAAGTCAGGACATGCGAAGAGACGGAGGGTACATTCTTTCTGTCCTAAATCATGAACCACAAGGACTGCTTTTGTCACAGGGAAGGGCCACAATACTTTTGTACCAAGAATTTCAAGTGTGTGACATTAAATAGACACTTGAGCTGGGTATGCTCAGCCCCTACTTCCATGTGCATCTGTTAGAAAAGGGGTCACTGACAAACCCTGCTTCCCTCGGGACAATTCTTAGGCCAAATCTCCAGCCGATGGCTTTCCTGGTGTGCCCCTCCCTAACAACCTGCCCCTCTGTTCAGCCTTGACATGGTCTCCTTTCCTCCTGTGACATCTGTCGACACTTGAGCACCTCAGCATCCTCTTTTGATAGAAGCCACTTACTTTTAAAGACAGTGCTTCCCAGGCCAGCTCTGAGCCTTCCACCCTCCATGTACTAGAATCGCAGGAGTGTTGGCCTTGTCCAGTTTCAGCACCTGACCTAAAGAGCATGCTCCAAGGTTATCCTGTAGCTTACCTTCCCTTTCCCTGCTCTTCCTCTAACACCGTCCTCAAGAGCAATTCTCCCCTTCCTTGTCTCTCGGGGGGGCCTGAAACACTGTTGTTACAAGGAATCAGTTCCAACTTTGGGGATAAACAAACATCCATTTGAAGCAGGGCTTGATGGTGTAGCTGGTAGCTGTGTCTCTTCGGGTGGATGATTTGACGTCTGTGAGCTCTGTGAGCTTGATTCTTCCGGATAATCAGACATGGCCAGTGTGTCTCACGGTGACTAGTACCTAGCTGGTGGCCAGAACTCTAGTGTGCCATCTTCATTGCTTTGCACATGCACAGTTTGTACTACTATAAAGTTAATCGAGCTCCCTATCTGCTGCTCTATACCTGGCTAGCCACTTTCAATAAGTCCCGTATCACTGGAAACGATCCCGACTAGGTCTGTGCTGCACCCACTGTTGCTGAATTCTAGGTGAACAACCAAGGCAGTGATTAGGAGGATGAACCAGGATTTGGCGAGGATGCCTCTGGCACCTTTGCTCTCACCTCTGGCACTGATCTCTGATCGTTTGCTTATCTCATGACACCTGGTCCATCAAAAGGATGTCCTTGGCAGTAATGTGGTATATCTGGGTTGTGAAAGGGGGCCCATGGACTTGCTATCCAGGATGCTGCTGGCTGGTGGAGCACAGTGAGAGACAGGGTAGGGAGAACTAGGCATGCCTGCTTGGACGCTCTGTTTCTATGGAAACTTCTTGCCCTCAGGCCAAGGTCCTACAGGGCAGGTGGTGAGTTGAGGAAGAGTGGCTTATGCCGAGAAACTTCCAGAAGGAGTCTTTCCATGGCAAATCCACATGCTAAGAGTGATCTTTCTCCAGATGCAAGAATATGACTGAGCTCTGACAGAGGCAGAGCCATAGCCAGTGATGCATTCATGGTCCCCAACGTGCCCAAAGTCAGCAAGAGCCCTGGCCCTGCTACAGAGAACCATCTGGAAGTACCTGAATGCTGAGTGACAAGGGCAGAACACTGCTAGAAACAGGGCCATGAAAAGCAGGCTTGGGCTCTTTCGAGAAGTACTGTGCAGTGCCTTAGGTGACATAGTCACCAGACCTGGGAGGAAGAGACAGGAGAGTGAGAACCTATGGTAGGGAGACACCACACTTAAAACCCAAAGAGCTTTAAGCACTTGGGCCATATCTATAGAAATGAGGGGAATAGCATGGGTGGGAAATCATACCAGACCCTGGCAAGTGTAGAAGTAACCTAAAGGGTGCTGGTGGTATCTTGGAGAAGTGAAAACCAAACCAAACTAGGGGCTACAGGCCTGGGTCCATGTCCCATGTCCATGTCCCATGCTCACTCATTTGTGAGCAAGTCATTGGACTCTCCACCTTGGTTTCCCATCCTTGGAACTAGGCCACAGCATCTCTCATGAGGGTTAAGGTGAGACCAGAACGGAGTCTGCAATAATGGGATTCACCCTCTGCATCTGTGAGGTCTGAATAGACTGTCTTGTCATGCTCCTGCCTCAGCTCTGCTCAGTAAAACAGGTGTGTGTGTGAAGAAATTATGATGCCAACTTTTAGCTCCTTTCCTATTGTTCTATGTCATCAAGCAGTCCTTTCTAAGTGGGCACCTCAGCTTTCAAATGGTAAACTGAGGCAGAGAGAAGGGTCCATATTTGCCAGAGTCTCACATTCTGTCATCTGCTGAGGGGTGCAGAGGTTCTAGTCCAGCTGCACGCTTGGACTCTGTGCCCAAATACACATGAGAATGTGTGGGCCCTGTTAAGTCAGGGGATGGGAGTGGGGACAGGTAGGACTCCAGTCCTCATTGCTCATAAACTTTCCAAACTCTTCTGATGTTGGGAGTCCAGGATCAACCATTGCCTTCTGCCTCCATCAGATTTTCCTGGAGGCACCGTGGTAATCTACTCTGGCACCTGTCACAGCCTTAGGCAGTCCCTCGTTGCAACTCAGGCTGGTGGGCAGCTCACACCTCCACCCAAGAACCATTAGAAGGGTGGGTGAATCCCATGGCTTTTGTCTCTTCTGTCCTGGGCTCTCTCCTCTCCCCTCCATGACTTGATTTTTGTAATGAGACTGAGCCAGTCTCTTGTCCAAGAATTTTTCTGCTGGGCCAGAACCTCTTCTAAGGCACCTTCTGATTTGAAGTGCCCCCCTGCACACACCTCTCTCTCTCATACCTGTCTCCCAATGTCACCCTCCCCATAGCGCTCTGGCTCTTTCTCTGCTCTCTCATCTAATCTCACCCCACTGAGATCCCCAGCACCCTGCCTGCAGGATGGAGCTGGGAGGCGGTGACTAATGTGCTTGGAGGTGAGTCATCCGCTAAATATAAAACCCACTCACATCCCTGGTTGCAAAAATCCTGAGACTCCGCATCCTTCTCCTTACCCTCTCCTGCCTGGGGGCGGGGCATGGAAAACAAGCAAACACCACCATGCAGCTGCAGGGGCAGCAGCCTCACCCTGTGCCCTTCAGCTCCGTCCTGCCAAGGCGGCCAGTGCCCCTGGTCTATACAGGTCCTCTGGGACAAGGAATGAGACAGGGAGGCTTGACCCAAGAACTACAGGGCAGTTAAGGAGGCAGGCAATTCTTTTGGGTTCTTCCCTCTTCTGTTTGTGCCCCCTTGTGTCAAGTGGCCTCAAACTGTTCCATCTCCTGCAAAGGTGGTCACCCTCTTAACACACTCACGCCTGGCAGAGTCCAGGAAACACTCCTGTGTGCAGTATTGAAAGGCAGGGCTTGGGGACAGTGGGCCAGGATGGGTGTACAGATTCTTACACATAGCTGTATCCTTATTAGGGCTGACAGCTTAAATTTGGGGTTCTTGTGTATGGACACACACACACCCCATATATATATGCACACACACACATACACACTGTATCATTGACTTTATACATGAGCACATATATGTAACATCCTATATGCATTTAATAGTTACCATTGCCTTTGTGTCTGATGGCATTTTCACCGGTTCACGTGAAGTTCCCCAGCTAATGTTCTTGCACACTTCTGAGATTAGGCCCCTCAATATTCTCCCTTGAGAAGGCTGTGGAGACCAAAGTTCTGCAAGATTCAAGATAACTGTCCCAAAGAACAGTGCCAAGACCAACAGCCTATATGCCTGTGTGTGTGTCCCATGTACCTCACCTGAAGGTTAAACTTGAACTCTTCTGATTTCGTGGAACCAACCTATGCTAAGAAAGCAATCTTGGGTCTCAGCGCACATGTGCGTGTGTCCACATACACTTTCACATAAAACACCATCTGGGAGGAAAAGCATGCATCCTGACTACCTTCATATTTAGTCCCTTTTCTGAGCTTCGTTCCATTCGATTCTACCCTACTCTTCTTAAGTTTGTTTCACTCTGATTTGACTTTCTTAGTTACAGTGGCCATCACGTTTGTTCTGTGACCTCCCCCCAGAGGTCAAGCTGCACCTATGAAAATCACTGAGACACTGGAGTGGGCTCACGGCTTCAGTGGACGGTGTGAGAACTGCATCCTGGTCCTAGAGGGAGAGACTACCTCTGTGACTTTAGACAGGTGTCTTCACTTTTCTGGGCCCCAGTCACAGAACTTATTTGTCAAGGGGTCTTACAGAATGGCCTGGAAACAGGGATCTTCCTTCACTATAACCATCACAGATTTAGACGAGGTGGCCTCCCCGAGTGTGAGGTGACAGGTACATGGCCTATGTGTGATGTGGGGAAGACCTAACAGATGGCCTGGCAGGCGTCCACTCTGGCTCCAGGGCACACTTCTCGCTGTTGCACAGGGCATAAGAATGACACAATTTTCAACTTGGGAGCATTTGATTGGGTGAAAACTCAAATTTTCTTACGTAAAATGTTAATTTCATTCCTTGCCTCCTCTTATATTTGTCCTTCCTTGGGTTTGGGAAAGTTCGAGGCAAGACCATTTTAACTGAGATTAAGAGGTAAAAATGCAGAGGAGCCGTGGGTCAGAATCCTCTGCCCAAAGGGACCAGGCCTGCAATTGAGACAGGAAGAAGAGGACAGGTTCTAGAGCGAGCCCAAGAGTCCTGAGGGTGGGGAACACTTCGCTTTTCATAATTCAGGGAGCCTGTTGTTCTTCAAAGCCTGGCCTTGTGTGCTTGTTTACAGTCATCGGAACCCTTCTGCAGTGGCTCATCTTGGGTGGGGTGTCTGTGGGAGGTCTACCTGCCTAATTGTTATAGAATTGCCACAGAGGCCATCCACGGGCATTGCCTGATGTCACCAATAAGGTTCACCGGAGACATGGCTCACTTGGATCTCACCGAGAACCAGAGACTCAGAACCCTCAGGCTTTTTACTTGCCAGATCCCAAAGGTCAGGCTGGCTCTGACTCTAAGGACAATCAGGGGTATATCCAGGCCCTCTACTTCTCTAGCATTGAGCGAGGCAGTGGAAGGATGGTCTGTCTCTCCCAACCTCCAGGCATCACAGGTCAGCCCTGGCCAGGGAAATATGTTCCATTCTGCATGCCCTTATCAGTTTTTTTTGACTATAATGAAGTATCTGAGGAAGGCTAACTTTATAAAGAAAAGAGGTTCATTTGACTCCCAGTTTTAGGGCTTTCGAAATTCAAAAAGCATGACACTGGCTGTGGTGAAGGACACATGGCAGATGGCAGGAGTGTGTGTGGGAGGGAGGATCACACCTCAGCCAGAATGAGATAGGGCTGGGCTTTCGTAACAACCTTCCCACTGGAGACTCATGGGGAGCATCTCAGAGAGATGCCTTAAAGTAGGAAGGAGCATCAGCTTGCAAAGCCTGCCCTGCAGTCGCTGCAGCGCAAACAGCTCTGCCGGCCCATGCTCAGGTCAGAACGGACACGGTGGACTGAGAAGTGGCGTGCTGGTCACTCAGGGAGAAAGGCCTGTCCCTCGTTGCTGCAGATGAAATGGCTCAGCTAGAAAATGGCCTTGCCCAGCAGTGGCCCCTAACCCTGTAACAAGGTACTCGTGACCACTGTATCATCTGGGGACACAAACCTGCTACTGACGCTAGAGGCAGTGACTAAGAAGGAAGGGCCCCATGGTCTGTGAGAGATTGTGTCAGTGGCCTTAGCCTAACAATGAAACCACCTCTCAGCTACTAAGTGGAAGAAATGTGCCAGGCATGGCCCTCTATTTTCAGGACATCTGACTTCTGGGCCACCTTTACTTTCATGAGAGCCTGGCTGCTTGCATTCACCCAGGCTATTGGCTGTGGTCCCTGTCATTGGCCTCTGCTGAGCCCTGTCTACTTCCACGGCTAGGAATCTCAATGTGGTAGGGACTGGAGAATAAAGCAGAGAAAACGAGAATAGCCTGGGGCTTGTCCTGTAAGGTCGGAGTCGGTTCTACCAGACCTTTGAGAAGGAGAACTTTAGGGCCATGGTCTAGTTTCTTTCCACCCGCCCTTGACACTTCTGGACAGTGGAGCAGATGGGATTGCATCGCTGGGACCTTGGAGAAAGGAGGTGACTTCCAAAGAGAAGTATCAGAGGTTAGAAGTCCCTGAGTGTGTAGATCCCAGAGAACAGGACAGGGAGATAACTGAGTGTAACCCCTACTGTGATAATGAGACACAAGATGTGGGTGACAGTATGAGACCCAGGACCTGGGTGGCAGTGTAGCCCGTCACCCCTGCGTCCAGGAAAGGTGGATGATGGTGACTCCTTCCGTACAAGCCAATGAGTCCAGGGCCTGGATGTGCTCAGGACCCAGCGAGGGTCAGGCCACCCGCATTTATAGACTGGCTGAGAACGCAAAAGGAGATGAGACACATTTGGCAGTCAGTCGTGTTTGTTTGTGGCAACTTCTCCCAAGGTTCAGCTAGCATCTCTAACCCCCAGGCTTCACTCCTTCCAAAATCCCTGTTCTAATGATTGGCAGAAGCCACACCACCTGTGTTGGAATCCCAGCCTGGTCGTATTTTGGCCGAGTGACTGTCACCTGGTTAACTAGCCACTCTTACTCTCAGTCCCTGGACCTAAAATTGTACCATGACAGTGCTTACTGCCTACCCTGAGATGCCTACAGCTGGCATGAGCCAAGGACACAGGCACCCGGGATGGCTCGTGGGCCCAGCCAGGACTCTACACACTTCAGGACACACAGTGAGGGCATACTGATTCCACTTGGCATGTAGGCCCACTCTGCCTCTTAGCAGCTTCCTGGTTGGTTGTCATGCCTCCTTCACTAGGGAGCAGAAAGGTGTAGCTCACTCAGAGCTATCTCTGCATTTTGGTGCTGTTGCTTGGAATCAAAACACAGAAAGGGTCTCAATGCTTGGGTTAAGGGATTCTCGTTCCTCAGCAACAGAACAAGTAAGGACCACTTCAGCTCGTCCTATGCACCTAGAGTAAGGACCCGAGATGTCCACTTCGTGTTTCTTTTCTCCATGTAGTACCTCTGTGGCAATCCCTGAGTTGGATGGATCTTGGCAGAGCCGTTTAACATTGGGCTCAGCCTGATGCCCAAGGTGCCTTTGCAGCCAGGCTGGCAGAGTGGTTGGCGCTGCCTTGAAAATATGGCAAGTATCTGCCCCCTAGTGGCAAGGTTGGGAACAACGGCTGCTGCTTCCTACTAGGCTTGGCAGCCTCGTGGCTGTGACTCTGAACTTCACTGAAATGTGAAGTTGAGCGACTGTACACACAGAAGCCCATCCCAAAGAGATGAGACCCAGGCAGCTCCCTTGTCTCAAGTCCCAGGAGTTTACCAAAGAGGCGGCTGTATACAAAGAGTAAGGTCTTTGTGTGAAGTTCTCACTCTTAAGGAGCCTCATAGGTTGAAGGGAGGTGTTTACAATAAACAGTGATGGCAACTTCACGTGCCAGGAGTGTAACTGGACCCCAATACCGTGTGCAGAAATAAACTCAAAATGGATAAGGACTTCGGCATAAACCTTGGAAGTGCCAGCCTAATAGAAGAAAACAGGAAATGTCTTGACCTTCATTTAGGCGACGGTTGTTGTTCCCAAACATGGGCAACAAGTGAAATAGACACACACATTGCATCAGACTAAGACACTTCCAGATAGTCACAAAACAAGCAACAGAGTGAAGAGACAGATTGCAAAGCAAGAGAAAAGATTCCCAGCCCGAAGTTGCTAGGGGCTAGCGTCTGCAACAGGAAAGGAGCACAGGACACTTAACTTTAAGTAAACAAAATACTGACTGAAAGGGGCAAATGGTTTAAAGAGATCTTTCTCGAGAGAAGACATGAACATGAGTGAGAGATATGTATGTGAAGGGTGAGCACATTCACCAATCATTAAACCAGATAGCCCAAATCGTGGTGAGTTACCCAGCATGTCTGATAGAATTGCCTGCAATAGACAACAGTTAGCAAGCATTGATGAGGATGTGGGAAGCAGCGGCCACACACTGTCAGTGGCAATGCAGATATAACCACGAAGGGCAACGTGGAGTATTTTGTTTTCTAAAAAAAAATGAAAAACACGTCGACTACCTCGTACGTTATCCCACTTTGGCTTCATGTATTTATCTAAAGGAAATGAAGTCAGCAGGTCAAAGAAACACTTGCTCTGTGTTCATTCTAGCTCTGTGAAGTATAAGACAAGACCTGGAGTCAGCAAGTCTATTGACACATTAATGGATAAAGGTGTGTGTGTGTGTGTGTGCGCGCGTGCATGCGTGTGCATGTGTGCACATACAGACAATGGAAGGGAAAGGAAATGCTAATGTACTCTGTAACACATGTAGACTTCGAAAACTTTGTGTTAAGGAAAGCAAGTCAGTTGCCCCCGGATGTATTGTGTGCCTGCATGTGTGCTTGTGTGTATGCATGTTTGCATGTGTGTGCATGTGTGCATGTGTGTGTGTGTGCGTGCGCACATGTGTGCTGTGTGTTTTTGTTTACATTAAGCACCTAAAGTTGTCCTCAGGTATAGAGAATGGGAAGTGGCATGGTGAGAGGCTGTGAGTGGCTTGTAAGCTTCAGGCAGGATGGATGGAGAGCCCTGGTGGAGAGAGCATGGTTATCATGGATGGTGACACTGGTGTGAACCTTAATTTTCCTAAGACATTCTGAATGTTTTGGTGACACACAAACTGAGTGATAGAGATGTGAATTAGCTGAATGTGCCAATCATTTCACAATATACACATATCAAAGTATCATATTGGACACTTGAAAAATGGACCTCACAAAATCTGGAAAACTAAAATTTTCCTTTTGTTTTCCCCTAAAGTCACACAGACAAGCCTGAGTACACCTGGAGTTGGCATTCCGGCCAGTGTTGTATTTTCTGGGGTGCAAGCAGGGCTCCTAAATTTTGCCTTTCCCCTTGGAGATGCAAGAAACTCCTGCCATCATTAGCCAGGGTTTGATTCCTGGCTCCATATACATTTCATTTTGATGTGGTGTCAATAATTAGACTCCGCTGTAGGAAGAGACCTGGAAGACAGTGAGTTAGACACTTCGTCCACCTAGCAGTCTTGTGACCTTGGGCATGTCATTGGAAATCCCTCAAGCTGTGCTCCCAGAACTCATGAGTTGCAAGTGAACTGGAGCATGCAGCCCCTGGGGCTTTCTCTTGCCATTTGCGGCTCTATTCCAGCCAAGCTAATGGGCTGACTTTTGGAAAGGTGGCTCAAAGACATTCCTTTCATTGAAAAAAGGAAATAAAATCCTAATAATGAACTTGACACATCTTGCTCAGATCCAGCTGTCATTAGTTTCTCTATCTGTGGCTGTGGAACAACCCCACATTGCAAGACTTAAGAAGACAATATTGTCACGTTTCTTTTGTATTCTGAGGTTTTATGGGGATGGAGGGGGCCGATTTCCTGTTTAATTTGATTGTTACTCAAGCTAAAATGTCCACAGTGGTATCTTCCCTTTTATGTCTGGTCCTCTGGAACCAGCCAGAGACTGGTCAGGCACTTCTCTCTGATGGTGACTCCTCCACCTGTGTCCTTGAAACTTCCACATGGTGGCTTAAGACTGCACAAACCCCTTGAGGTTAACAGAGGGTTGCACCCCAGTGTGGATGTCCTTATGGCCTTCAGGTTGTGTCACATTGGCCAAGGAAAGTCACACATCTAACTCAACCAGGGGTCCTGTTGGAGGAAGCCTCAGAAAAGCAGGAATCCTGGGAAGTGTGCCAATAGCCAGTTCCTGTGCTCATGTGAGAAGCCCCTCAGAAAGAGGTGTGGCTACATCCCCAGGAGATTTAAGACTCAGGATATATTTTGTTGGGCTGTGCTGCCCAGAGATTATTTTCAGCTAGGAAATTCTAATGCTTTTCTCCCAGTTTTATTTCTGTTGCTGTGATGAATACTCTGACAAAAGAAACTTTGGGGGAAAGGGGACTTTTTTTTGTAACTTCATAAGTCCAGGTTATAGCCCATAACTACGGGGAGGCTGCAGTGACAAGAGCTTAAAACAGCTAGTCACACCATATCCACAGACAAGAGCAGAGCCACACCATATCCGCAGACAAGAGCAGAGCCACACCATATCCACAGACAAGAGCAGAGCCACACCATATCCACAGACAAGAGCAGAGCCACACCATATCCGCAGACAAGAGCAGAGCCACACCATATCCGCAGACAAGAGCAGAGTCACACCGTATCCACAGACGAGAGCAGAGCCACACCATATCCACAGACAAAGAGCAGAGTCACACCATATCCACAGACAAAGAGCAGAGTCACACCATATCCGCAGACAAGAGCAGAGCCACACCATATCCACAGACGAGAGCAGAGCCACACCGTATCCACAGACAAGAGCAGAGAGAAATGAACGAATGCACCCACTTGTTTGCTCGCCTGGTTTAACATGATTTCTTCACAAACTCTTACACAGTTTAGGCCCATCTTCCTGCCTAGGGAATGGTGCTGCACTCCATCTTCTCACATCTCTTAACAAGAGAGACAACTCCCCACAGACCAGTCCACAGGTCTGCCTAATGTAGACAACACCTCCCTGAGACTGTCTTCTCAGGTGACCCCAAGCTATGTCAAGTTGACAAAGCTGACCATCCCAGCTCCCATAACCCAATGTTCCAGAGAATAACAGCAAGAGATGAGCAGAGTCATTCTTGTCCTGGGATGCAGGCTTTAGGAACTGACTGTCCCCACCCACTCCAGCTTGCAAGATGACATGCCCTCGCAATAATCCATTACTTCATGCCTGCTGGGATGGCTGTCTGCACCCCAAACATCACTATCCATCTTTCTTCTCTCTTGTCCTCCAAGAAGTGGCAGAGAGACCACAGCAGGAACATTGGCAGTGGGGTCTGTGATGCTGGGGATGGTTGCCAGGTTGCTTGTCTCTAAATACAAGCCGAAAATCAATGGCAATAACAATAATAACAACAAAACAAATTTAATGTCCAGTGTTAGTTAGGTATTATCATTATGTATTTTGTTTTTAATTATTTTATTATTCTACATGTATGGGGGTTTTGGCTGCAAGTCTATGCAGCACATGTGTGCCTGGTACCTTTAGAGGTCTGAAGACAGCAGGAGGTATAAATGGGCTATTGGCCATTCAGTTCTTTATTAAACCAATCACAGCAATATATCTCCACACAGTTTACTAATATCCCACAACGTAATGATGTATGGGAATAATGATAATGTATTATTCCAAGGCATCAGTTTTATTGATTTTTGCTTTTATTTATTGGATGGAAATCTGGGTTAATCAGACTCCCCAGAATGTTGAATTGTCCATGTCTTATTTTACTCATACATATGCTTATCCTTTTTGCTTCATGCCCCTCATAGGCACACAAGCTCACAGGCTTGATGTTCACCTTCTTATGTTTACACATCCCTCCAAAGCATGGATTGCGATCTTATATGTAACCATGCTGAATTGATAGAAAAGGTAATGAGTGGACAGTTTTGTATGGATTTTAGGCCCGCTCAGAGTTAGAGATGCGGAAGGACCGTGGTATTAAATCTCAATGGCATCTGTTTTGTTTCATTCCTATGGCAACACTGATAAGCCAGGCACTGGATGGACAGTGTGTCTGACTCCGAATGTCCAGCCTTTGGGGTCTCCCACCTTACACTACAGCATAAATCATGGGAGGACTTTTATTTATATTGCCATCCCATGAGAGTATAACCCAGTGGCTGTTAGTAGAGCCACAGAGTAACGTGGCTATCATCCTTCCTTCTAGAATGTCCACATCATTCCCCAAAGAAACCTCATCCCTATTTATAGCCTTGCCCATCTTCTCCCTTTTTCTTTTCCCTTTCTTGGGGTGACCACTGGCCAACTTTATGTCTCTCTGGTGAGAGATAAAAACAGACCTTCTTCTTCTAGACAATTTATCTAGCAGGGAATCCTATAATATGTGGCCTCCTATGGCTGGCTTCCTTCTTTACTGTAATATTCAAGGTTTATCCACACTGTGGCATGTATTAGTACTTCATTCCTTTGCATGGCTGAGTAGTATTCCGTGCGTGGCACACACACATTTTGTTTGTCCTGCCATCTGTTGGCTCACTGGGGAGAGTTGGGCACTGGCGAGAGCTGCATTTGAAAGCTGGAGATCAAGGATATGATCAAGTCAGGAGGATTTCTCAGTCAGGAGGCTAATGAGACAAAATTAATGTTTTAGGAGTTACTATGGCAGGCCTGTGGCTCTCAGGTCTGCAGGGAGGTGGAGATGGGAGTGAGGCTAAGCAGACTACACCAATCAGGAAAGAAACGTCAGGAAGGCCCATGCAAACCCCATCTCTCTCTGGCTCCCACCAGTTCCACTCACTCGCTTTTTTCTCCTTCCCCTTCCCTCTATCCGTCTCCCTCTCATGTCCCTCTTTCAGCTCTTTCCTTTCTCAGCTCCTGCTCTCTTCTT
The DNA here is from genome assembly GCA_001685095.1 of Ellobius talpinus. Taxonomy (NCBI): domain Eukaryota; kingdom Metazoa; phylum Chordata; class Mammalia; order Rodentia; family Cricetidae; genus Ellobius; species Ellobius talpinus. The sequence continues at coordinate 17,644 of LOJH01024647.1, forward strand.
TCTTCCTGTCTCTCTCTTTCAATCTCTTACCCCCTTTCTCCTCCCGGATTTTGTTTCTTCTTCCCCTCCCTCCCTCCCTAGTCCCTTGACTTCCCCTCATTCTGTTTTTCCTTCCTTCCTTTCTCTCTACCCCTCCCTTTCTGATTCTCTCTTCCTCCCCCTCCCTGCCTAGTTCCTTTTCCCTCCTCTCCCTCCTGTGCCCCTCCCTCTTTCTCCCCCTCTCTCCCTCCCTGCCTTGCCTAAAGCCACGAACCTGGAAGCCTAGCTCATCTCAGGCATAAGGCCAGGGTGCTTTCAGTCCTGTCTCCTCTTTCCTTCTGCATGGCTGTTGAGGATCAGCTGGTCACATGCCTTCCTGGAATGTGCATGATGATAATTGCCTCTTGCACAATTATCTGCCAAGCCCTGTCGGTAATGAAATGAATGATTTAGTTATCCTTGTTAGGAATAGCCCACAATGCTCAGAAACTCATTATGGCAGCCACGAGGCTGGCAGGAATGCCCTCGGAGGCACCTGTGAGTGAGTGGCTTTTACAATTAGCTCGCTCTTCTCTGCCAGATACCACAATCCCACCCTGCCCCCAATAAGATCCAAGTGCTGAAAGCTTTCTAGAGGAAAACCAATAAACAAGCTTGGGGCTAAGGTTCAGCTGCAGAGCTTGCTGGACAAACACAGGGCCTTGGGTTTGATGTCCATCACAGCAAGAAATACGAGACTGGGCAGGACTCCTTCTCTGCCAGCTTCCACGCACACAACATGAAACTGCTTTCTCCCAGTGCATGGGAAGGCTTACCCGCAGCTATGTGCTGATGAGCGTGGGCTGTAGAGGCCATTAGGGTTCTGAAGGAAGCTTGCTTGGCCAGCTAAAGGCAGGGCTCAAGTGGGCACATCCTATACCACGTTCCCATCTCCCACTGCCTCTATGGAGGCTTTCCTTGTTCATCTTTTCATAGAGATGCTTCAGCCTTGGCTTCTGCCTCAGTCTTTCTCAATTGCCTGTAGCTGTTGAGTTTCAAGGGTAAGAAGAACAAAGGAAAACAGAGATGGGTGTGTGCATGGGCATGGGTGTGGGGAAAGTTGAAGCCAGGGATGCAGAGATGGGTGGTGTTTGAGGGAAGCTGTGCCATGTGCCCACATGCTCTCTTGTCTTCTGGAAGGTTCTATTTATAAGTAACTTATTTGGAATGGGAAAGAGCGACCTAGAGCAGAGACACCCCCGACAACACACACACAATTTCAGTTTGGCTTTGAAATAGAACCATTGCCTCATTGACCACTCCCAAGGCAGCACACCTCAGAGGCCTGCAGGGCGGGGCAGGTGCCTGAACCTGGCCTGGCTCTGATGTGGGAGGTCCTTCTGTCTGTGTGTTGCTTTTATTGGTTAATGAATA
>LOJH01024648.1:0-18726 GCA_001685095.1 Ellobius talpinus
ATTCTACCAAAGGCAATCTGTAAGTTCAACGCAATCCCCATTAAAATCCCAAAATGCCTCACTGAGAAAAGGTACCAAGTCACATGACTAAACAGACACAAATTATGGGTTAATTTAAGTAGTGAGAGCCAGTTAATAATATGCCTGAGCAATAGACCAACCAGTTTATAATTAATATAAGCCTCTGAGTGTTTACTTGGGACTGAATTGCTGTGTGACTGTGTAGGACAGAAACTTCTATCTACAAATAGCAACCAAACATTTCCACATAAATTTCCACATTTCCACATAAAGCCTGAGAAAGCTTTAAAAAACAGAATTCTAGACAGACAAGTACCAAGTCAATTGCCACTTCTTGGTAAATGTCTTCACTCTGGGAGGCTCTGTTTGCTGGCAGTAAGCAGAGGCATGGCTCCTTTATGAGAAGGTTCTTAACTCAGTGTTAGTGGCAAAAACCTCACTCCTCTTTTAAGAGGCCATGTGACAAAACACTTAAATAGTGTTTATGAGCAGCAGACAGTATACTTCTTGGTGATAGCATGAACATAGAAAATCCATAGAATTGTGTCAATAAAATGTGCCCTTACCATGAAGATAGACTCTCAGGAAGCCAAGTAATGGATGCAACCAGCTTCCAAAGACACATATTTAACCCTAGACATGTTGCTTAGCATATTAAAGATTCATGTGCTCAGAAAAAGATAGAGAAAATAAAGACGGATTCAGATAAAAAGTCTCTAAACCATTTACAATGTTTTTAAAAATATACATAGGCTTGGGAGAGAAAATAAAAAGATAGAGAAAATCCTTAAAAGTTGAAATAGAGTAGTCAGGCATGGTACCACATATTTTCCATCCCTGCACTTGTTAGGCAGAAGTAGGCAGATCTCTATGAGTTCAAGTTTGGCCTGGTCTACAGAGTGAGATACAGGACAGCCAAAGATACAGAGAGAAATCCTGCCTCAAAAAAAAACAAAAATAAAAAATAAAAATAAAAGAAATAGAGTAAAAAAATAAAGATGAAAAATACACAGAGAATCTGGATACTGTATGTTATTGTGTTGCCTTTGAATTGTTTGACTGCTGAAGAAGGAGCAACAGTTGGTAAAAGACATTTGATTATAAATGCTGCTGGATTAATCTAATTTATATGTTTTGAAAATGTCTTGACTTCAAAATTTAAGTCAAAAGATAAGTCACTTTGGAGAAGAGGTTTTGCTTTTTCTTCTACAGGAGTTAGAAGCTATGGGTTCATTTTAAGTTAAGGAAAATAAGATTCAATCAAGAAAGTCCCCCTGAAAACTCTCTGATAGGAACAAATGGCCCTAATGATCCAATGTTTTAGATTACCTCTGCTGCCATTTATTCTGAGTTTTATATCAAAAACAGCTTCAAAACTGCTGACTGAGATAATCCAGCTTCACAGAATACTTAAATTATTACTTGACCATAATCCTAAATGTTCTTTTGGGTCCAAACAATATTATAAGCACCCCCAATCAGCAGAAAGAATCCTAAAAACTATGCCCACATTCTCAAAAAATTGGATCATGGATGATTGTCTTTGTTTAGTGTGTTAGTTTCAAGTTATTACTGAAAATTGTCAGGAAAAAAAACTTGAAAAATGGAGGTGAGTTTCAGGGTTTTGTTTTGAAAAGAAAAAAGGGTACTGCTGTTGAAAACTGTAAAGATTTGCCACTCATATTGGTTTAATAAAATGCTGATTGGTCAGTAGTCAGGTAGGACGTATAGGTGGGATGACTAGACTAGGAGAATTCTGGAAAGACAAACACAGAGAAAGCAAAATGAGAATGCCTTACTCACAAAAAGTACCAAGCTACATGGCTAAACATAGAAAAGAATTATGGGTTAATTTAAGTTGCAAGAGCAAGTTAGTTATAAGCCTGAGATAAGAGGCCAAACCTTTTGTAATTATTATAATCCTCAGTATGATTTTTTAGGGCTGAACAACTGTGAGATTGGGCAGGACAGAAATTTTTTTACAAGACACACACACACACATGGTGGTATGAGTTGCCTTTGTCAAATTGTAGAGGAGATAATGGTGACTGAGATGGTACATGAGGCAACCTTCTAGGGTACGATGAATATTCTGTATGTTCAGCCAGTTCTTACTAAAAGGTATAAAAATGTAAAAATGTATTGAGTCAGATGTTGAAATGTGCATTATTTTTGGTTGTAGGGAGCTGCTTGTTTGTTTCTGGCTGCCCAGAACAGAAATAATCACATAGAAACTGTATTAATTACAATACTGCTTGACTTATTAGTAATGCATTTCTCTAGCTTACTCTTATCTCTTAAATTAACCCATTTTTACTATTTTATATTTTAACATGATGCTTGTGGCCTACTAGTAAGATTCCAGCTGGCAGCTTGCATTGTTTTCCTCTGGCAGCTTCATGGCATCTCACAACTCTCCCTTCTTTTTCCCAGCTTTCAGTTTAGTTTCCCCACTTAGCTCTACTCTGCCCTATCACAAGTCAAGCAACTTCTTTATTCATTAACCAATAAAAGTCATACATATACAGAAGGATTCCCCACACCATTTTCCTTTTTCTGTTTAAATAAAACGGAAGGTTTTAACTGTAACAGAGGAAATTACCTATACCAAAACAGGTATTAAGCAAGAATTACAGTTACAATATTTATATCTACTTTATCTTTTTTCATAAGCAAGGAAAACTATAACTACAATTATCTATTTTCTAACTCCACCAAAGATTCCAGAAGGATATAATATTACCTAAGTAAATAGGAAGAACATTTTAAGCAACTTCCAAAACTCTAAAGTTAACAGAGACAACTTGCTGCCTGGACAGTCACTCAAAGTTGTGCTCTGTTGTTGAAACATCCAATCTTCAGCCCATAGGACCATAGTATCTAGCAGACTTTTTATGAAGCAGGAAATTTCAAAGACAGTTCTGTCTATATTTGAAGTTTATCAGCCACTTTTTTTCTGTGTCCTGCAGCATGTCAAGCAGACTCTTTCATGAAGCAAGAACCCCAAGGGATTGTCTTACCTTTATACAAGTTCAGCATTTCTCTGTGGGTCCCACATGTCCAGTTCATACAGCATAGCATCGAGCAGTCCAGGCAAGAGCAGTTTCTTGCCCAAATGGTTAACTAACAACATAAGGAACCTCTTCAATATCCACCCATCATCCTCTTGAAGTAGATTGGTGCTTCCAGGAGCAGATTTATCTCATTGTCACGATAAGAGGCCCTAAGTTATTAAAACTTTTTAAATGCCAGATTCAATTTGGTTTTCCCCACCTAGCTCTACTCTGCCCTATCACAGGTCAAGCCAGGTTCTTCATTCATTAAACAATAAAAGAAACACATATACAGAAGGACTTCCCAGACCAATTTACTGATTGTAATTGTAATAAAATGTTACTGGAAAAAACGTTGAGACTGTATAATTTATTTATAGTATTTTTAGTATTTATGGTATTTTTTACAGTTGATATACATTTACCATTTGAATTCTAGGAGAATACAAATGTAGGAACCTAGAAGTCTTGTCAACCTTATTTACAAGTGAGTGAATGAATAATTTTCTGAGTCCAGATCAAAGTAGGAGGAAAAGATATTAAATGAACTTGCTTTGATATAGTAGATGGTTCCAGAATTAGCATTTGCAAACTTTACATTATAACAAGTCTCTGTGGAAAAAATGTTTGGGCTCAACAACAGCAACTTTAATTTTATAAGTCTTGAATTTGGCCTGAGGATTTGAGATTTTTGAGTATTTTTTTGATGCAAGTAATCTTTGATTGGCACCCTTGTTAATTAAAAAAGTCTTTCTGCCTGTGTGTGCTTATGTGAGCATGTGTGTACATGTGTCTTAATACAGGTCTATGTGTATCATGATGCACATTTTTCTTTTTTAAATTATGTTGTGAGGTGTCTTGAAGCTATAAGAGAAAAACAGTTATACTCCAACAATATAAAGTTTCATGATAGAATTGAGTGCTTCTTATTCTATATTTCATCAATGTTAAATTAGAACTTGAACCAGACAAATGAGAGCTCAAAATGAACAAAAAGTGTCTATAGTGACTAGTAGGAAGGCAAGAACAGACACCCAAGCTCACCACAGAAAATTATGATTTATACTAAATAATTATTGTTAAAATTGGTTCACTGGATTGGAATGAATGTTAACTGAGGGAGTTCTTTCCAGTTTCACAAATGTGTAGAATGCCAAAAGAAATTGTCAATACTACTTCAAATATATTTCAACTTTTCGTCTTTATACATACATCTACATGTCAAATTTCATTTTGTGTCATACTTGTGTACATGGGTATCCTGGCTTTTAACATGAAATCCTAGACAGTAAGAGCTTGGTATATTTTTCCCAGTAATATCTGTATTTTTTTCTAGAGCATAATAGCATATTCCATCATTTAATATACTTTTGTTTAATGATTAAGTAACTGAGTGCATAGAAGTCAAAATCCATGAATAATTGGGGCTCTGAGCTTAAGCTTCAGGAGTACAGAGTTGATATAGTAAGATATATGTGAATCAAGGAACATCAGAAAGGGATATCTTGTAAAGGGGAGAAATTTCAAAGCTTTCATTGTCTTGCATTAGACATGTTGATGTCTACAATAATTATTATAGTAATCAATGTTGTCTTCATACATGTTGACAAACTCTCTTATAAAAATAAAGAATCAAGGCAGAGGACACTTTTACGTTTTTCTGTGACACTGAGCATAATAACTAACCCAGGACAAAATGCCTATTTCCTATTAGTAATTAATTAGATATTACACAACTGCATATTGTTGGTGTCAAGTGTTTTCTATCATCAGATTTCAAAAACAACTTTTTATCTTGTTTCTGCATGGAAATAAGGAAGTTCAATAATCACAAATATTTCAAAGTGATTGTAATTAAAATTTCCTATGTTTAGCACCAAAATATGTTTCAAAGACAGAGCCAATTATTAGTTGATTTTGCTGTCAGCTTGCACTCATCATGATAAGAGATGGTTAGTAAACACGATATGTCCTTGGTTCTCAGCTACTTTGTGAGTAATGAAAAGTGTCTTAGGTGTACAGTGATAATATTTAAGGCCGGTGAAGTTGCTGGTACATAAATGCTTAAATTCCTAGCACTTTTAAAATCAAGAGGGGAGTTTATAATGAATTTGAGTCCAGAAAGAGTGACATAGTGAGATTTTTGTCTTATCAGCAAAGTATTCTAATATTCAAGACAGAGCCAAACTTTTTCTTTGTTCCTATAACACTTTCATTTGGAATAAAATAATCTTACCTGAAAGGTGAAAGTAGAACAATTTTATCATGTTGGAAGATTGTCTTCATTGATTTTGTCCCAAAGTACATGACAGAATAGTTTCAATAAAGACAGGGGATCAAGGGGTCCCCATGAGTGTGGGATTCTGTTAAAGGTGGGACATCACATATCAGTTTGAGTCAGCAGCAAGAAACCCAGGATCATATAATGGGCCATTAATCAGCTCACAATCTACTCAAGTGCCATGTCTTTGTTCTTTCAAAACAGTTCCTAAAGAGAATAGGAAGACTACTGACCTCCATTTGCTCAAGGATTTTGAATAAGAAACACAGAATCAAATTTCAGGCAACAATCAGAAAGAGATCAGCATCATCATCCCTTCTGAGGGCATGTCTCAATATAACAAAGCAAGCAACTCTAAGAGACTTATTTCCCAATATTACTGCTTTTGGGAGCAAGTCCATGGAGAATGCTCATTTGAATCAGAAAAGCAGTAGAGGTTGAATATATAGTACTAATAATATAGAGTTACATGTTGCTTACATTAAAGTCCTGGTATATTTAAGGAAAGACCACCTTTCAAAGTATCCTTCAAGATGAGGATGAATGTCCTTTAGTAAAATAAGTAATAGGATTATGATGAGCAGTAACAGTGGTATATGTTTTGGAATATTATTTTAAGTGGGCCAAGATGTGTTACATTTGATTATCCTATGGAATATTACTTGAACTGTATAAAGTCATATTGTATTTATGTATAATTCATTTGCTTAATTATGTAAGGATGTGTTACTTTTGTTTATGCTGCATTTGTTAAATTATGAAAACATGTGTTGCAATTATTTTACCTTGCCTGTCCAAGGCACATCTTTGATCTAATAAAGAGCTGAAAGACAAATAGCTAAGCATAAGTGGGTGAGGCTGACAGAGAGAACAAGTAGAAGGAGGAATCATGGCTCAAGAAGAACAAGAGAAGAAAGAGATGAAAAGAGAAAACAAGGGAGATGCCTGGGGCCAGTCATTCAGCTGCCAGCCAACAGACATGAGAAAGAGTGAAAGTACAAAATACAGAAGGAAAGAATAAAAAGTTCTGAGGCAAAAGGTGGATAAAGAGAAATAAGTTAATTTAAGTCAAAAGATCTAACCAGAAACAAGCCTATTCTAGGCCCGGCATTTAAATTCAATAAGTCTCCATGTCATGATTTGGGAACTGATGGGTGGCCCAAAAAGCAAAGCCTGCTACAGGAGTGTACAAGCAAATATGTGATACAAGATGTTCTGCACTAGAACTCAATGCAACATCAAGATACATAGTCTCTAGGTACCTCCAATATGAGGACCTACTTTATTAGCACTTCCATTCCTATACCATAAAAACAAGGCAAAGAACATAAAATAAAATCAATGCGAAAGAACTGTAGGTGCAGATAAAAATCAAATATACCTCAAGGATGTCCCAGGCAGAATACAATCACCTGTGTCAGTTTTTGTGCCTTTGTGAAAGGACATGCTTGGATCACATAGAGGTTACAATTGGTACATACAAAAACCATCTTCCTTTTAGCATTAATTGTATAGAAAAAATATATTCTCAGAAGTAACTTTTAAAGTGCCCCTTTAAGGGATGGCCACTGGGAGTTTGACTATAGTCTAATGACTACAAGAAGAGCACAAACTGGACTTGGTATAGTTTATTTTTTTCTTTCTGGGGGAGTAGGAAACAAGGGTTGGAGGGTGGACCTATGAGGAATGGAAAGTGGGTGGTATTTGAGTACATTGTGAGAAATTCTTAAGTAATCAACAAAAATGTTAGTAAAAAAAATAAAGTGCCCCTTTAAGAGAATATTCCATCCAATTGTGGAACCTCTAATCAATTGCCAAGTATTTGTTCTTCCAAAATGGTTACACGGAGAGTAATAAAACTATCAAGTTTCATTTGTTTTGTGTTCAAAGTGTTCAACAAACACAAACTTGAGATACTGGAATTGTTTTCAAATTGATAAAGTAATGCTTGGAGGGAAATGAAAACGATAGGACATTTTACTTTAATTACCTTGCCTTCTGAGTCTGACTTGAGCTATGTTTATTGACTTTCCTCTGTTGTTCAGTATGTATATGACTATTTTTGGACTACCCCACCTATATGATGTAAGTCATTCTATTAGACCCACTTGTGTTATCCTGCACCCCCCTCTGTGTGTGTGCACACACATGACCTTGTTTCTTATTGCATGATTTCTTTTTATAGATAGTGTATTAGTGACTTTTTTGTTGGTCTTTAAAGAAATTTGAACAAAGCATCTTAAAGAAGGAAGAGTATATTTTGGTTTATAGATTGAGAGTGATGGGGAAGCACATAACAGCTCTTCATATTGCATCCACAGTCAAAAAGCAGAGAGAGGTGAATGGTGGTTCTCAACTGCCTTTCTCCTATTTATTCAGTGTGACACCCCAAACTGTGGAAAGCTGTCTCCACAAATATCATGGATATTATGACTTTACTTGATCAATCTAGACAACTCCTAATAGATTTTTCCCACAGGTTTGTTTCCATGTAGAATTCTCAAAATCATTAAGGTCATAGACAACATTAACCACCAAATACTCTTACTGCCAAGCGAATTATTTGAAGTATTTCTTTTCTGTCTTTGTTATTTTTCATTATAAAGTTTCAGAATATTTTTAATTAAGTTATTCCTAGTAACAATGTGGTGGTTGATCCAAAATTCCAAATCACTTTTCATTAAATTATTCCTAATAGCAATTTGGTACTTTGAGTATAATTTACTCCCATAACCTCATGGGGAATGGCACTATTAGGAGGTGTGGTTTTGTTGGGTAAGGTCTGTTCTTGTTGGAAAGTGTGTGTCATGGTGGGTGTTGGCTTTAAGGTTTCCTATGCTCAAGATACCACCCAGTGTCTCAGTTAAATTCTCATTGCCTGAAACACATAAGACTCTCAGATCTTGGACCATTCCTGCCTGCATGTTACCATGCTCCCTGCAGTGATGACAATGATATGAACCTTTGAAACTATAAATAAACCATCACAATTAAATATTTTCCTTTATAATAATTGTCATGGTCATGGTGTCTTTTCATAGAAATAGAAATTCTTACTGATACAAACAATGATCCAAGGGCTACTGAATTCATACTCTAGTACATATTTTTATTGATTCTTCCAGAATTTATAAACATATTTTTGGGGGTGGAAGATTAAGCAATGCATGCAATGGTTTATGCAAGTTTCTTTAATTCTCGATATTGTATGGTCCAGGTATACACTGATTTAGTAACAAATTAACTTTAAAAATTATGATAAGTATTTTCAATACTATAAAACCTAATTGTTAAGCTATGACATTAATAGTCTTCCTTACTCACAGATACTATGACAACAAATTCTATGCTTTGTGGAACCCATGCAATAGACTAATATTACAATATTGGTATGAAGTAGCAGGGCATTAAGAACTCTACTGACATCAGTGAGTGAAAGATGAAAATAGTCTTCATATTAAGAGTAAACAAATAATGATCTTACTAAAAATACTAGGTGTATGCTGCAACTTATTTTATTGCTGTTTAATAAGTTTAATCCATCTTTGGAGCTGTGCCTTAAAATCCTATCCAATTTGAAGGCAATTTTAGTTCTCTACCTCACCATGAACAATATCTGTCTTTCACTATCAGTATCTTATCTTCTATTTTGAAATGATATCTTGGATTTTTATGCCAATGAGAACATAATTCCTAATAATAATATATTAACCTTTAAATACTGAGCATTAAGTGAAGACTATTATATTTTATCAAGTATATTGAGTCTTATCAGAGTCATCATTACTCTTATTATCCATTGCTTAATCAAGTTCACTGAAAGTCACTTCCCTTGGAGCCCTATATTATAGTCAGACTCATTGCCATATTATTATTCAGATTATATGCATAAGTTTCTTATATTTCTATGCTAGTACATCATGCATTTGGAATCTAATTTGGAAACTTACTAGACTTTCATCCTAACAAGTTAAAGCACTTGCTGTGCTAGAGAAATGACTAAATTTCAATCCCCAAAATCCATGATGAAAGGAGAGAATCAGCTCCAGAAAGATGTCCTCTGAGTTCCACATGTGTGCCATGGCATGTACATGCTGGACTCTCATACAAAGACATCATATACATGTATATACACAATAAATGAATGAATGGATGAATGATTAAATAAATACATACATACATAGTAAGAATTTGTTAAGAAGTATTATTTGCATGGGAAGATAAATGAAAATTGTGTTTTGAAAGCATTGGTTGTCATATATAATTTTATTTTATGGAAATGTTGAGTTTTATAATGGCACATATATTAAAAATCAAAGAAAACTGCATATATGACCCACTAAACAACAATTAATTTGTTTTCAAATATTTTATTTTACTATGCTAATAATCATAGTCCTATAACTTTTCTTCATATACTTTAAGTGCCCCCTAGTATTTTGTCAATTTTACCTCTGCCTTTCTCTAATCCCAGACTGATCTATCTCTCTTTACCTTATCAATGATAATCTACTTTCAGATCATTATCACTCATATGAGTAATTGAAATTTCCCTTCACTGCTGTGTTCTCTCCTGCTGGATGTCCTCTTTTTCTCCAGATACCAGGCATGGCAGACTTTTAGTCTAAATTAAGCCTTCTAACTTGCTATATAAAGTTCTCTAAAATCTCTACCTTTCCCCATAAAATATACAATAATATATAAATTTTCTTTCCATGGTATTACAGATACCTGATGTGACTGTTTTAGTTAGGGTTTACTATTGCTATGTGGAGGCACCATGACCACAGAAATTCTTATAAAGAAAACATTTAGTCCAGTGAGCTCATTTACAGTTTCAGAGGTTCATTCTATTATGATGGCATGCAGGCTGACATGGTGGTGCAGCTGAGAGTGTTACATTTTGCAGGCAACAGCATTTCAACTCACTGTCACACAGTAGGAATCTTGAGCAAAAGAAATATCAAAGCTGTCCTACAGTGGCACACTTCCTACAAGGCCATACCCCCTAATAGCATTACTCCCTTTTGCGACATCTTTCAAATCACCACAGTGACCTATGTAGTTATATTTCATTTGTATTTTAATGAATAAATCTTACCTGAAGTTCAGAGACTAAAACAACTGCACTTATTAGCCTTACAGATCAGGCAGTGGGGGCACACACCTTTAATCCCAGTAGCCATGTTAGTTTGCCATAGAAACTGTGTGGGTAGTGGTGCATGCCTTTAATCCCAACACTAGAGAGGAATATAAGACAGGAGGAGGCAGCTCTCAGACATAGTCTCATTCTGAGATTCCTGGAGGAAGGATCACCATTTCAGCCTGAGGTAGAGGTAAAAACCAATGGCTGACTTTTGTGCTTTTGACCTTCAGGATTAACCTCAATTTCTTCTCTGGGTTTTTATTAATTGAGTTATAGAACTAGATCCAATTATTCTTGAAGCCTTTTCCAGAATTTGTTTAAATGATCTTCACACACACCATATACAATAATCTATCATTAAAATCTTTAAATTCTTTAGAGTCTAGAACTAGTCTTTGATATTATCATTTTTTCTTGCTGTTATGTATGAAATATACTAATAGTTAAGATGCCAGTTACTATAAAATTCTTTCTTAAGTCTTTTAGATTGCAGTTGTTGCTTTATCTTCTTATCATTACTTTTTTGTTTATATAGAGCTTAAAATGAAATGGAAATGATGCTAAAAGCTGGTGGTCACTAGATGAATTGAGCAGATTTACTAAAATATTTCATAATCTAGCTGGAAAACATAGTATAATTTGTCACTGACTATACTAGACTAATTAATAATTTAAATTATATGCAGAAACCATGGAAGTAACAATAGAAAACAATTAAATTTATGTGTCAGTAAAGGGGATTCTTTGTCTGAGATTGGGATTTTTATGAATGTTACATATTATATTGCATGCAAAATAACGCAAATATAAACTCAAGAAAATGGACATTCCCAATGTATTAATTTTCCTTCTTTTTACTCTAATAAAAATATTCTAGCAAATTTCACTTAATTGATAAAGCATTTATTTTAGCTCATATTTCCAGATACAGCCCATCCTGGAGGGAAATTCATGGCAGTAGGACCTTGAAATTTCTGGTCAAATTATATTTATTGTCAGAGAGTATAGGCTAAAGGTTATTTGCATTTAATTAACTTTCTCCTTTATATGAAGTACAGGATCCACTCAAGTCCAGGAATAATCCTGCCCACATTTGAGAGAGATCATTTTATATCATTTAATGTAATCATGACACTTTGCCACAGTCATGTCCAGAAGGTTACCTCCCAGGTTATGTGAGATACTGTCAATTTGGCAATTAACTCTATCCTTCACATATGGTTTAGCAGCATCATATTGAAATGAGAACAAAGTTCTAGATATTTTATTTCTCGAGATGACACTGAGACTAATTTAGATGTTTCTGGAAAACATGTTTCTATTGAAACACTATGTAGCTTTGAATATAAATTTCATCACTTAAAAATTTTATGAATTTCTATTAATTCCTTGATGTTTAAAATAATTTTGGTCAAGATTTGAAGAAAATTTTCTTTCTAAACTGCGTGCTCAGCTCATCCCAGGAAAGGGAAGTATTGTAAGCTTTATGTGGTAATTATGTTCAGAAAGAATCTTGGTAGAGATTGATAACATCAGAATTAAGAAAAAGCATGTGAACAAACTGTTGAAACCTCTCTGATACAGTAAAATGAGATGATATGAAACCAAATGTTCTGGGGATTTCATGCAATTGTGCATGTGATTATTCAACATACAAAATATCAGGCATGTATAGAGATATCTAAGCTTTATACTTCAAAAGTAGTACATAACAGAGTTATACAAATGTAAAGAAAAATAAAGAGATCATAAAAAATATCAAGATATGACATGAAAGGAATGAAGACAAGTGGGAACATCAGGGATGAGATTTGAAAAATAAGGTACAGGGAACAAAACACTATGACAACAAAATTTCAAAACTATCAGCATACTTAAACACTGTATGCACTAATGGCTTTATAAGCCAAGTATTTTAAGCAGAGGAGGCATTCTAAATATTTAGCAAGCAGTGATAAATGGAGGCTGACCAATCAGAGTCAGAGAGCTACATATTCCCAGCTTATCTCTACCAGGCATTGTGGGGTTTTGATACAGGCCACACTTCATTTATAACACCATGTTAAAAATGACAGGGGAAATTAAATTCAACTTCATGAACAAGGAAATTTACTGGATACTTGTTAAATTTTAGATAGAGACTATTTATTTTCAATGTATAGAACATGACACATTGTAAATTGTAGGTTTATATTTTTTTCATGTACTTTTGGGAAACAAAGCATCTATGACCACTGAAGGCAACTTTTCTTGTCTAGCAGTTAGAGGCATAAGTTCTTCAATATGTGGAACATCACAACATTCAATGATCTTAACAGGCAGCTTACCTTGCTTCTGGAGCCCACAGAGCTCTGTTTCCCCTTGAAAGCTCTATGGTCAGGGGTTAAACCTCAAAGCCTACTCTCCACTTCAAGTTCTTATTCCTTCAATACGTGTTTGTTGAATGATAAATATGCATCAGTGATTGCTTCAGAGTTTTGAAATGCAGCATAGAACAAGAAAGACATGGTCCCTGTCCTTGAGAACCTAAACCCCACAAGAGAATAATGTTTTCTGTTTAAATGGGTAATCTAAGTTATATGAGAAATGTCAGCTATTCTTAGGATCTTAGTAGATCAAAAACTAGCTACATGGCCCTGGAGCCTCCTGGACAGTGTTCCTAACTTTGAGGATTCCATCTTCTGATTGTTGAGTTCCACAGCCAGTGAAATGGACTAGATTTTGGTGATTGTGATTAGCTGCTGGGTTAGACCAGGGTGACATTGTCATGCATTTTCCTTTAAGTATACAAATTCAGCTTTTTTTCTCTGGTTCTTCTCTTCCTGGGGATACTCAAATCCATATCTCAGTTAATTGTTATATATTACCACTTGAATATGAGTTAATGAGTCAGGAGGGTGAGCTGGTTCACTATTTTCTCCATATATTTACTGATTTTGTAATTATGTAAACTTTATAACTTGAAAAAAGTGTTTGTTCTCTTTTTATTTCAGTTTCTCCAGCTATGTTTGCTGCATAGTAGCCATTTTTGTAATGTTAGTCTGAATCTTGACAATTTGATCCTTATAAAGCCATCATATTTACTTTCATTCTCTTTGGAAATTCTCTCTCTCTCGTGCTCTTCTCTCTATCTCTTTGTTGTGGGCACACATATACTCAGGTACTCTCTCTTGTGAATTCTTATCCCCAGACTGGTGCCTTTTACCCATATGTTGAAAATTTGCCTGAAATTATTGTGTCCATTAACAGATAACTTAGATGAATATGTGAAATCCAGTATCAGGCTAGCTAGGGTAGGAACACCCAATCACCTCACTAATGCAGCTAAATTAAAGCTTAGGAACCTCTGGGCATAAATTTTAAAATGAATAATTAAAATCCAATCACTTTCCTATCAGACATATTAAGAAAGGCAGTACATAAATGGAAGAAATCATAATCAACCTATGTTTATACACAGAACTATTGGGTCAACACTTTAGACTTAATTAGATAGTTAATTCCTGTTTTTCACCACACATTGGTAGATCTGAGACACTGGTTTGGTCATACCAGTCAAAATAACAGTCAAATGACAATCTAATAATTGCTATTGTTTTCCTACAAACTAATCCAAACTAATCCAATAGTTATTTGGGGGCATAAATTAATATGCATTTAATAAAAATGAAAATAAATGATAGCAATTGTCATTTATTGAGCCCATATCATGTATTAGCATTGTTATATATTTTTTTATCTAACACTCAGTTCAGTCCTTTTGAGGTAGCTGTTATTAGTATTTATTTTTAGAAGAAAATGAATGTGAAGCACAATCAGCTCAAATAACTCATCAAATGTCAAAGTTACTAAGTCTTAGACTCAGGCAGGACAAGTGAGACCTAATGGCTCAAAATCTCATGCTTTCCTAATTTGTGGTTTACTTGTTTAACTTACTACATTCCTTAAGTTTACATAATTTCTTTTTAACTTTTCAAGTGCTCAGTGTATTGCTATGCATGTGTGGTATTGTGAGAATTCTTCCCTACTTTACCGAAAAGTCAGCCAAATAATATAGACCTCTAGGCTGAAGATGGATGCCTCAATGTTACAAAACAACTTTAGGTGTCTGTTCAGGCAACAAGTTGTCTCTGTCATTTCTAAAACTTTGGATGTTGCTTACAATGCACTTCGTATTTACTTAGATAATATTATGTCCTTCTGGTGTCTTCGATGGAGCTGAAGATTAGATAGTTATAATGACAATTTTCCTTAGTTATGATAAATGGTAAATTAGATATAAAACTTTAAACTCACAAAGATAGGATAGATGATAAACTATTTCCCTTATTTTGCCAAATGTAAATGGACTAAATATCATAATTATAATTCTTGAATGGTAACTGTTTTGCATATGTAATTTTACTATGTTAAAATTAAAGCCTTTACTTTTTAATTAGACAGAAAAGAAGTAATGATGTGGAATGTCATTCTATATATGTATTGCTTTAACTGATTTTTGTAAAAAGCTGTTTTGGTTAATGTCTTAGTAGAGTAAAGCCAGTGAAATCTGAACAGAGATACATAGAGTAGGTAGAGTCAAGCAGATGCCAGCCAGCCACCATGGAAAAAAGACATTTATCAAATGATAGAATTCTACGACCACGTGGCAATAGAGAGACTAATAGAAATGGGTTAATTTCAGATGTAAGAGCTAGTTAGGAATATGCCTGAGTCATTGGTTAAACAGTTCTGTAATTAGCATAGTTTCTAATTATTAGGGTCTGTATGGTTAAGTGCGGTCTCCAACTATATTGTGGTGTACATTAAAATCAATAATAACAGATTACATTGCTATTATTTATTGGGTGCAAGTTAGGTGCCTGTCCTGCTTCTAACTTTTATGTGTAAAAATCAAAATCTCCCCATAATATTGCAAAAAAGGCAGTATTACTATTTCCATTTTATAGGTGGAAGTACTGAGGCTGAATGAAGCTAAGAAACTTTAAGAAATTGGCAAGATGACTGTGGCTTGTTTTTGTTTTACTAGGAATTAAGAAGCTGCTTACCATTGTACATGTGCAAATGTTCCTGTGTTAATGCGTGTATGTTGTGTGTGTGTTATACTTGATGAGACCCAAGACTACTATATGATGTCTTCAGTATTAGTCTCCACTTTATTTTTTAGTATTTTAAATGTTTTTTATTTTATTTTATGTTTATGGATCTTTTGCCTACATGTGTACCTTATATGACCTTTTGAAGACAAGGTCTCTTGATAAACAAGTAGATCATTCATTTGCCAAGACTTATTAATAACAAACTTTAGGGATCATCTTTTTTACATCTTCCAAGAACAGGGATGGGCACCACCACCGATCGCTTTTTAGGTAGCAAACCATTGGGAATTATCTTGGTTAGGTTAATTGAGGTGAGATCAGCTTGATGCCTACTGTAGGTGGTGTCATTATGTTTTAAGGGATCACAAACTATATAAAAAGAAGATAATGTACAGAGCAAGCATTCATAATGGTCAGGCTACATTCATATAAGGTGACCAACTGCTTTAAGCTCATTTTTCTGTGACTTTCCCATAGTGGTAAACTGTAAAACATCCTCTTTGTTCATGTATATCTCATCTGTCATATGACAAGGTAGAAAATTGTCAATCCCATTAGGAATAGAGCCTGTCTAAAATTCTCAGGTCAATTGCAGTCTACTTCTAATAATCATCTGCACTGGACCTTTAATCCAGTTCTAGCTGATGACAGTTATACCTGTCTGCCTGCTTAGAAGGCTCATAGGACCATATTTTCATTAATAGAAAACATGGAGAGTATTAAAGTCTTCTTCCCTTGGATGATTCCTGAATACCCTGCTAATATGTTTTAGTTAGAATTAAGGAAACAAAGCTACCACAGAAAGAAAGGGGAATTCGGGTAAATCCTTGACATATCTTACTTTGAGATGGCCAAATGTCAAGATTTGTTTTCTCAAATTACATATCTTTTTACATTTTTCTTTTATTTAAAATAGATTATTATCTCATCCAATGAATTCTGACTATAGTTCCCCATTCCCCTCTTTCTCCCAGTTCTTCCCTACCTCCCCTCCTCTCCAGATTTATTCTCTTTCTGTCTATCATTAGAAAAGAACGGTCTTCTAGGAGATACCAATCAAACATGAAAAAATAAAATATAATAATTTGAAACAAAATCTATCATACTGGACACAGCAACACAAGAGGGGAGAAAGAAACCTAAGAACAAGAACATGAGTCAGAGATTCACTTGTTCTCACAGTCAGAAGTCCCATGAAAATATTAAGATAATAACTATAATGCATGCACAGAGAACCTGTAGCGGATCTATATAGTCCATGCGCTTGTTATATCAGTCTCTGTGAGTTTGTATGCACTCTGATTACTTGGTTCAGGGGCCCTTGTTCTCCTGGTGCTCTCCAACACCTCTGGTTTTACAATCTTTGGCTTCTTCTTCAACTTGATTCTCTAAGCTCTGATGGAAGGAATTTGATGGAGACATCCAATTTAGACTCTTTCTTCACATAATGTCTAGCTGTGGGTCTTTGAATCTGTCCTTCTGTCAGAAAAAAACCTCTCTGATAATTGCTGAATAAGACATTTATCTATGAGTATAGAAGAATATCATTAAGAATCATTTTATTGGGTTTTCTTAACTTTGTACTCATTCATTTAATAAACATGCCACCAGAAGCAAAAGGACACCCAAAGCAAACATCCTTGGTAGTAACATGTCTAGATGTTCAACTTTGATGAAGAGAGTTCAGTTTTTATACAAAGTTCAAAGGAAACACAAACCTTCATTTATACCTGGGTACCAGTTCACCACCATCTCAGATTATGTGGCCAAGTGGGGAGAGCACAGGTGTTGGAAACAAGGTTCCATCATAAGCAAACCAGGCCAGCCTCCCACCCCATCTCTACATTAGTCTGATACTTAGCTTGTCCCTCCCAGACATAATGAATCTTCTGATTTTGCCAGTTGGTTGGTTCCTTGGCCTTATGTCCCAAGATGTTTGGGGTGGGACTCCAGGTGAGTGACTGGGACTTTGAGGTGATCACTAACCTCTTCTAGAGGTGGTAAAAGCAACATAGGAACTGCAGGATGGCCCATGATACTTTTTTAAAAATACCATTAGTATTTGGTCTCTGGGCTATCTAGTCTCTGGTTATTTGTTATCCAAGAAGTGTTGGGTATAGATCTCTTCTCATGGAGGGGGCCTAAATCAGACATTGGTTAACTTCTCCCACAAATTCTGTGCAACCATTGACCTAGTATATTATGTAGACAGGACAATAGCACATTGTAGGTTTTGTGGCTGGATTGGTGTCCATGTTTCTCTTTCAGTATCCTTAAGAGTACCTCCCCACACCAAAGCGTCTAGGATGAATGGGTAAATGCTCCATGTCAGTAGCAGTTTGAATTTGCAATTATCAAAAAATTGTGTGGGTTTTGTCCTTGGAAATAGGAAACCACATTCTGTTTTTGGAGAGCAATATTTTGTCTTGTCAAGAGCCTGAGTTGTTTGGGGATTTTAATGGAACCCCCCTCAGTCAATAACTCAATTGAAAGTAACTCAGTCCTGCAACTACAAACATCATCTACAAGAGATGGCCAGGCCTTCCAGAGGGGTGAGTGAGTGCTTGACCAATGGCTAGCCTGACTCCCCAGAAAGGGGAGCTCAGGCACCCCCATCCCCTTAATCTTTCTGGCAATCCATCAGGGGCTCCCTCCTCCCACCTGCTGCCTTTCTCTTCCCATTCCATCCCAGCTTCCCTTCTCCAGCACCCCTCGCCACTTGCAAGGTCAAAGGATTTCCCAACTCAGCTTGCTTCAGGGCTGGGGTCTGGGGTCAAAGTGGTGAGGGCAATTGCTACAGGAGTTTCTTTGTCCCACTGAGCTGGCAACCAGCAAGGGAGCCCTTTAGTCTGCAAGGTCCCTAGCTAGCAAGTGGCCAGGAGCCTGTACCAGAAGAACCATCCTTCAAGAGGGAGGGAGTTTCTTCATCCCTCTGAGCCTGCACCCAGTAAGCATGCCCTTCTGTCGGCGAGGTCTCTGGCCAGCAAGCAGCCTATGTCCTGTTCCAAAAGACCTGTCCTTACGGAGGGCATTTGAAGGAAGAGATGGGCAAAGGCCAATACAAGAATTCCTCAATCTGAAAAACAACGTGATAACACCAGAATCCAGTGAACATACAATAGGAAG
>LOJH01024649.1:4674-15661 GCA_001685095.1 Ellobius talpinus
ACACGTACTCCAACAAGGCCACATCCCCTAATAGTGCTACTCTCTTCGGGGACCATTTTCTTTCAAACCACCACATTCTAGTCCCTGATCCCCTAAGGCTTGAAGCCATGATAATAATGTAAAAATACATTCAGTCCAACTCAAAAGTTCCATAGTCTATAACAGTCTCAGACTTATTTAAAAGTGTAAGGTTCCAAGTCTCTTCTGAGATAAATGTGATCTCCTAACGTATAACCCCCATAAAATCAAACTCAAAAAGAATATCACATATCTCCAACAAATAATGGTGTGGGATACACATTACCATTCCAAAGTGTAGGGAAGGGAGCATAGTAAGAAGATACTGGACCAAATCAAGACCAAAAACCAGCTGGACAAACTCCAAACCCTGCATCTCCATGTCTGATGTCAAAAACACTCCAGATCTCCAACTCCTTTGAGCTTTGTTGACATCTGTCCCCTTTGTCTGATGTGCAGTTAGATTTCTGCCCATCTCTGCAAGCATATGGCTTAATCATGAAGGGAGTGTCTATCTAAAAGTAGACAATAGCAGTTGACTGGCTCTTGATTTGCTAAACCACCTCACTTGTCTCAAGAATAAAGGCAGGAGGTTTTCAAGGACATCTGTGAACTTTCACATACCCTGTGTAAAATGAAGACAGAGGTTCTAGATCTACCTTCCTTTTAGTTACCCACTGGGCACCTGCAGGAGCCTCAGACCTTGAAGTTCATCCCACAACATGCAGGGAGCATTAAGAGACAAAGAAGGAAAAGGCAGTGAACCACAGAGACCATCTCTCCTATCTGCAATAACCCTCTGGGCCTTTCTCCTATTGCTTCCTCTGGGTGCAGGCATCATTCATCCGGTTTAAGAGACAAAATAAGGGCCCCATACATTCATATTTGATAAACATGCTCACTCACCTAAGGAAGCCAGAACACACACTTTCCTACTTTACCTGTGACTTCACATTGGGAAAAAAAATCTCCCCTAAAATATACAAGGTGAATAAGAGGCTGCAGAGATGACTTGGTACTTAAGAACAGCTGCTGAGCAAGCATGAGAACCTGTATTTGAATCCCCAACACCTACCGGGATGGCAAGGCTGAATGAACACCTGTGACACTGGTGTTGTGGGGGCAGAAGCACGGATTGCTAGGCCTTGCTGTCCACTAGCCCAGCTTCATGTGCAGGGAGAGACCCCCATGAAACAAAGGGGGGAGGGATAGAGAATGACATCCAATAGCCTGCCTTCTCTGTCTGCATTCATGTACACACACACACACACACAGACATACACATGTACACTTGTACATGTGCATACACACGCGCATGGGCGCGCACACACACACACACTCACGCACACAGACATACACATGTACACTTGTACGTGTGCATACACACGCGCATGGGCACACACACACACACACACACGATCACTGCACTTTCTTACTGCCAAGAACAAATTTTGTCAAAATATTTGGCCAGCACTATTTAGTAAATAGAAAAGCACATTTCAAATGTATTTTCTGATTTAGTTCTTTTTTTAAAAAATGTATTTGTATGCTTAAGGCTCTAAGTCTCTAGAAGCAGCAGCAGCAGCAGCAAACCTGTTTCCTAGCATGCTGTTTCCTAGCAGCAACAGCAACAGTAGCAGCAACTGCAGCAGCAGCAGCAAACCTGTTTCCTAGCATGACCGGGCTGTGCATCACGACTGCACATAAAAGAGTTTCAAAAGATAAAACCTCCTAACCTTGTAAGTAGGGTTACAATTCTGCGTTTAGCTCCATGCTATCAGTGATGGGGTTGAACACCTGGGTTAAATACATTCTGTTTTTCTTTGTTCAAAAGAACCACAGAGACTCCGTCGTCCTGGAAGGTTGGTGTTTACAGATCCTGAGTGATGACCACAGCTTAACCTCTTAGGAGCAACACCGGGCTTTCCACAGGGGGGGAGTGTCTGGTCTCTTTAAGGTATAAGAACTTGATGCTATATTTAAGGCTCACTCCATCATCTCCTGAGATTGCCCTTGTAGCTCTGATAGTCATAAGTCCTAGGTTTTCCAGTCTATTTTCTTAATATGAAAAAGAACTTAGGCAAATTAACAGCCAGGTCCTCCACTGACAACTAAGTCCAGAAGGCAAGCATATTTCTGCCTCAGCGGAGGCGCCCCTCCAGGATTCATCCCTTGCTCGCCTTGAGGGCTTACAAGCATCACAGTTCAACCTCTCAAAACTCAGTCTAGCTCTGGGTTTGTCCTTGACCCCAGCTCCAGTGCCTGGCACTTGAAAAGATCAGGTGCAATTCAATTATGAAGTCGTGCCTGACTTTTGAAGTGTAAATCCACCGCACTTGAAAATGGCAAGTGTAAAATCCATTCTTAAAAAGCACTTGACATTTTCACATCCGGCTTTACAGCCGTGGAAATGTGAGGATGCTCACGAGAGACAGCCGAGAGAAGATTTAAAAAGAAGAAAGGAAAAGGGTTCTAATATTTGATCAGAAGCGGGAGTCTAATTTTTGGCTGTCTGAGTAGAAAATAAGAACTTCTTTATTAGCTCGGCTTTGTGAAGCTCGTCTCTGTGAACTGACTTTTTTTTTCCCTGATGATGCCTAACTGCTTGTTTGTATGCCTAAAATTTCCTGCCTTTCTCTCCTTTAGGACTCCACGGGTCAGTCTGCCTTTCACGCCACCAGGATGTCACAGTTCACCCCACTGTTTTTGTTCCGTGCTTCATTGTATGGACCCGGAGTCTGGCAAACCGTGCCTGGAACAGACCACACAGTAAATTTGTGAACCATACGGTCTGTGTTGAGGGTTGTCACAGTCTGAAAGCAGCCACAGGCAATACATAAACAAATGAGCTTGATGTGTCTATTAAGACAATCATTTATGGGCACTGAAATTTTAATTTCGTATGATTATACATTATCATATCATTCATCTTTTGAGCATTTTTAATCCTTGGAAACCGTGAAAGTCATTCTTAACTAGGTAGGCAGGAGGGTAAGATTTGGCTCTGGATCACATGTTGCCAACTCCTGTGTGATAGTTAATCTTCATTGGCAATTTGACTGGATTTAGAATCATCTAGAAGACACTCCTCTAAGCATGTCTAAGGGATGTTTCCAATAGGATTTAACCAAAAAGAAAAGACCTACATTGAATGCAAGCGGCATCATCCATGGGCTACAGTCCAAGACTGAATAAAAAGGTGTGCTGTCTAGATTTATGTCAACTTGACTTAAAACAGCAAGAGTCAGTTGGGAAGAGGGAAGTTCTATTAAGAAAATCCCCCCATCAGATTGGCCTGAGGGCAAGCCTGTGGTACATTTTCTTGATTGATGGTTGATGTGGGATGTTACCACTCCTGGTTAGGTGGTCCTGGGGTATATAGGGAAGCAGGCTGACTAAGTCATGGTGAGCAAGCTGGTCAACATTGTTATTACAAGGTTTTTGCTTCAGTTCCGCTTCCAAGTTCCTGCCTCGATTCCCTGCTCTGACTTCCCTCAATGGAGTGTGACCAAAAAGATGTAAGCTAGAATAAGCCTTTTCCTTCCCAAGCTGCTTTTGGTCATGATGTTTGTTACATCAATAGAAATCCAACTTAAACAAAAGAGGAGGGGGGGAGCTGAGGACAAGCATCCTGTCCTTACTTCCTTATTAGGGACAGAGTAACAGCTGTCTCATGCCCTGTTCAGTGCCTT
This sequence comes from Ellobius talpinus, assembly GCA_001685095.1. NCBI lineage: Eukaryota > Metazoa > Chordata > Mammalia > Rodentia > Cricetidae > Ellobius > Ellobius talpinus. The sequence continues at coordinate 8,385 of LOJH01024649.1, forward strand.
CCTCACTGTGAGGTGGAGCAAAACTAAACCCACCTTCAGGCTTCTCTGGTCGTGTGTTTGGTCACAACAACAACAACAACAACAAAAGTAACTAACACACTCATTCATACCACCACCAGCAGCAGCATGTGGGGACATTCAAAATGCAGGAACTCGCCTCTGTCTCCTCCATTTCTGAATCACAGGCACTGATTCTTCTCTGATTGGAAAGGTTGCAGATCATGTGGATCTGTTTACAGGAAGTATAGAGAAGGAAAGCCACAGAGACAGCACAGACGAGTGGCTGGCAAGGCTGGGTGGAGAGTGAGGACTGAGGAGTGACTGCCTCAGGTCTCCTTGGTGATGAGGTGACAGTTTCACAACACTGTAAAGATGCCAAAAATTACTGAAAACGGTTCATAATTAATTTCATGTTAGGCTTTACTAATAAAGTGTATTCCCCAAAAGCTTCATTTTTAGGAAGCTTCTCTAGTGACTGATGGGCACATTAAAGTTAGAGAAACAGCCTCTACAGATTCAAAAAAGAACAAGTAATTTTTGTCTGGCTGAAAGAAACAATGGGTATTACATAAGGGAAAACTTACTCCATCGATGCGGATTCATTTGTTAACGTAATAATGGATATCTAAATATCACTGATATATTTTTAAGTCTCTCACATGGATATTGTTGAGTCTCACTTTGAAATTTTGTCTCAGGCTTTATATATATTCAATAGAGAAATCTCTAATGCCAGAAAGTTATCAAATGTCTTTCACCCATTAAATCTAAGTTTATGTGGTGCTTGTCTTGTTCCCCGGCTCCACTATTTCTCCCTATTATTTATTCAACTATAACATTCTTGATTTTCCTCAACTTTCACAGATTAACTCTCCGGCAGAAGTGCTGCCCTACTTGATATTCAGTATATATTTTCTGGTGACAGCTTTATGGTACAATTAAATTTCATACATTTTTTCAGCCTTCCTTGAATATGCATTAGAAACCTAACCATCATAATTCTCAACCAATTGGCTTAATTTAGCTAGTGAAGCTCACTTCTCACAGGGCCACAGCATTCCCACACATTCCATGCCTACATACACTCCATCCACCTGCCCAGAGTTATTGACTGTTCAGGCAGGGAAAGAAAGGCACAGAGCCCTGGCATTTGAAACAGAAGTTCCACGAGAAAGCACTTTGGAGGATTCTGAACTTTAATCTGCTACACTGCAGTGGCATTGGCACAAGCCAGGTCCCAGAGGAAGCTGGAATGTGCTTAGCAACAGCAGTGGATCCAACTCCATTATCAGAGTTTAACATGCAAGAAATTGTTATCAGAACTTAGCACAGAAGAAAAAACCCTGATGTTTCGATGGACTAAGTAACTTAATAGGGCTCATTTGGATGCAAAAATAAATGAGCATCAAGTTAACATTAACTTTTAATGCTTGCCATTTTATGTTAATTCGTGTTTTTAAATTGTGGCTGATTCTTTGCAATCAGTCTATGGCTAATTATATCTCCAACATGTAAATCTGATAGAACGCTGGGACCAAAGAACAACAGAAAAATATCCAACAAAGACCTTGGAGACTCAGAACTGCCACTCGGTTGACAGCCAAGATTCCAGTCTACAGAGAAAACCAGGCTTAGAATGACTGCCACCTCAGCAATCAAAGCTGGGTTTGCTTAACTGTGGGAACCATATTGATTGATCTTGTTTGCAGATGTTCCTACTGGTATTTTTCTTTGTAACTGATGGCTCTGCCCTGAGGCTCGAGAAAGACCCCTGTGTAAGGTAGAGGTAGACTGGATTGTAAGAAATAAATCTAAATAATCTAAATTATGAAATGTGGTATTCAGTACTTTCTACCTCCCAACATTGAGTCTCCTTGCTCTTCACTTCCAGGTAAAACAGTATCCAGACGAACCCTATGAAGAAGTGGTCCTAAGGGCTTTTACATTCTAAAAACAAAAAACAAACAAGCAAAAAAATACCAACTCTAGTGAGGGTCTTCCCTATGCCAGACACTTATGCTCCATAACTGCCACTGCTGGGAAAACTGGAAGCTGCTATTAACGTAACCAAACCAGAAAACAACGAAAGTAGAGTGTCTGGCTTGGTCGGCTGGTAGATATGGATTGTTTAAACCGAAACGCAGTTTACAAGTATCTATGTGTCTGCCAATTAATTGCTGACTCTACGAACCCAGTTCCTGTGTTTTGCTGGTGAATGCACTGAAGCCTAGAAAATGTAAGCAATCCGTCTAAGTCAACTCAGCTACAGTGGCCTGCCTGCCACACCAACATCCTTCTGCCATATCAGAACAACAGAGCTTGAAAGTGCCCTAACTTGTAGGAGATCCTGTTCCCAGAGCGATTCTGATCCAATAGGCCTGGGATGGGTGAGACTCTCAATCATGGCACCCAAGGGCAATGTTACTGGTAGAAAAAAGAGGCCCAGAAAAGTGTCTCAGAATTCCAGTTAGGAGAGATACTGCTGCTTCCTTGTGGGTAAGGTGACTCACTCTTTATATAGAAAACCCACCTCCCAGGAACATTCCCCAATCCCCGGCAAACTGAGACAGTCAGTCATTCTGACTCAGTTCCTTTACATACTACTGGATCATATTATGTGGGAGAAAAATATTAAGATGGGTGAGGCAGGAAAAGGCAAAGAAAGCAAGATATTTGAAGAAGGAAGGCAGGGTTGTTCCTGTACACAGTTTCTCCACCTCAGGAAGGCCCCATGCTTGGAACTCATAGAACACCAAATAGATAAGACCAAAAAAGAAAATCTGCAGGACACATTATAGTTAAAACTATATTTATAGAGAAGAAAGAAAAGGTATTGAAAACCACTAGAAAAAAATACATGTCACATATAAAAGAAAACTCATCAGATACCATCTGATTTCTTAAAGGAAACTTGGAAAGCCATAAGAAACTGAAACAATGAACTTCGAGTCTTACGAAACCATAAAGGCCAACCTAGATGGATGTACCTAATAAAACTATCTGTCATAGTTTAAGGATAAAAGTTGCCACATACAACAGATCTTGGCTTCCAGCTATAGCCACAATGTCTGCTACCTGCTGCCATGCTCTCCCCACCATTATGGAGCCAAAGCCTCTGGAGCCATAATCTCAAATAAACCCTAAGCTAGATTCCTAGGTTCCTGAAAGGTCATAAAAGCCTTGAATCCACCATGTCTGTTAAAATCCATTTGTGATAAACTAACATTCTATGAGTACACAGAGNGAAAAACAGGCCCAAGAGTCCTTCAGTCAGGGGTCAGAGCAGTCTTCTCCAGGAAAACAGAAGAAAAATGTGGAGAAACAGAACTTCCAACTGTTTTATATATTTGCCCACAGTGACTCAGCTTGACTGCATGTGAGGAGGGATGAGAACTACTCTGCTCAGAATGTTTGGGTTTTGTCATAGTTTTGTTTTATTTGGGGGGCAGAAGTAGGGGGGTTGAGTTGATTTGTCTTGCCGATGGCTGGAGGCAGTTCTGCCCGGCTTGATTTATGAAGGAGATTGAAGCATATTTTCTTGCAACACTGCCTCTTTCCCAGAGGATTTGTTAATTGAGGTATCACCTCTCAAGAATCATTGAGTAAAACTAATATATTACTTTGCCTGTTTCTGATTTCCACCAGGGCAATTACTTCAAAATATATATGAGAGGGAAGACCATGCTCTTGAGCATGTTCAAATAAGAAGCAGTTCATTCAGGGCCAGGCAGGAAGAGGTTGATTTCCCTAATTTACACACTGGAATTAGATATTATTTCATTTCTTTATCCTATTTCTAGAAATGAAATCATAAATTTTCCTTGACAGGTTAGCACAGATTGCTTTTAAGTGTTTATAATTCATCTTTGGGTTGTCTGACCAGCAGTCAGCTGAAGTCCATCATATAACTCTGAACACCCCAAATTTAACATTTCATTGTCTAACATTTCTGAGAGAGTCACAATATAGAAGCTTCATAAAGGAGCCTAATACACATTGCAAGGATTCACGGACCCTAGGAAGGGTGGAAATGAAGGTCCTTAAGCTTATTTATATTTGTGACTGCCTCGTGGAAATCCAACCATACATCTGTACACACCAACAACAAAGGCTGTGTGTTCCCTTCTGGCTGCATCCTCTAGACAGTCACCAGACATTCTGACTGACAGTCATTTGCTGATGACGATGAATAAAAAAGTTCTTGAGAAAGTTATTCTGTAGGCAGAATACTCTAATATCACGGACCATGAGAAAAGTGTCAATTGCAATGCGGAACAGGTCCTTGGTCCTGAGGAGTCTCTGGAAACCTGGAAGATACTCTTACGAGCACCGAAAATGTTGATCCCTTTCCTTTGCCCTTCTGGGATTTTCTTAGTAGACTTTTTTAAAAATTAAGTTTACAGGAAAATTAAACAAAAAGTACTGAGATTTTATATACAAAACTCTGTCCTTTTAGCACCTACTGCTTCCAAGGGCAAAGCTATTCCAGGATATGTGTCCTGCTTGCCTGCCCCTGTTCTTGGGGATTCATCTCCTCTCACCCCAACTTGTGACCTCGAATGAACCACTCCTGAGAGGAAGCATCCTAAGACAGGTCCCTCTGGCAGTCTACACAACCCAACGACTTGCATCATGATATGCTTTCTTAGCAACTGTAACTTAGGTTCCATAAGTAGATAATAACCGCTAGTATTTTTCTCTCTGCTCACTGGAGGGGCTCTTCCCCCTAGCATGGAAAAACCCTAGAGAAGCTGGAAGAATAACCAGGTTAGTGAGCCTTCCTGTACTGGGACTGGGACTTTATCAAGAGACTGCCATGCTTGTTTGGCTCAAACCCAGTCTTACTGAAAAATCAACTTTGAACGAGTCTATCAAAGTTAAAGGGGAAAAAACGGCTTAAGCAGGGAGAGGGACATCATGATAACATGTATGAAAAGCCGTAAGAAAATCTGATGCAGGCTGGAGACATGGCTCAGCAGTTAAGAGCACTGGCTGCTCTTCCAGAGGTCCTGAGTTCAAGTCCCAGCAACCACATGGTGACTCACAATCATCTATAGTGAGATCTAGTACCCTCCTCTTCTGGCATAAAGGCATATATGCAGATAAAACACTCACATATACAAAATAAATAAATCTAAAAATAAAAGAAAATTTGATGTTTGGCAAGCAAATTAAGAATAGAAACTTTAAAAAGAGTTCAAGTGGATTTCTCAGACAGGGATGAAAAAAGCTGTTCTCAGTGCCAGAGGAGGGAGGTTACCTCCCTGAGTCATTGGTCAGGGAGCCCTGGAGGCCCCATGCTATTGCTGTTGCTTCCCTGTGAGCACTAGGAGATACACCCTGCTGCTGGAGACGCCACATACTTCAGCTGGAAGACACAGAGAAATCAAACTGGGATTGGACTGGAAGCTTCCTCCATGCTAGCTAGCCGGCACAATGCCAGAAGGTATTTAATCAGGCCATGTGGGGGCCGTGGGGGATGGTTGTCACTAGTATACTCAGCTGTGTGAGCAGCAACATTGACCTGCCAGGCTTGTAGTGCCCACAGGTAGAACACTGGCAAGTCTGTTATGTGGGTAGCTGGTCACTATCGGTGGGATTTGATATCAGCTCCACAGCAGGGAACTCACTTCTCATACTGCAAACATAGTCAAAGCCTATAGTTGGGTACAGGGTGCTGTTTTCATAAATGGACATGATGTGTCCATCACAAAGCCCTCTGAGTAACTAGATTTATATCCATAGATCAGTTCTGCTGTTAGCTATGGTCATGTTTTCTTTTGCAGTAGACAGCAGTAACCACAGAGAGTTATAACTGGGCAAAGCGATAGGAGTTAGTAGTTGTATAGTCCATGAGTGGGACATATATATATCCCTCTCCAAAACTCAGGGAAAGAAGAAGAGGAAGAGGAAGGAAGGACAGAAGAAGAAGGAGCAGAAGGAGCAGAAGGAGGAGAGGGGGGAGAGGGGGGAAAGGGAAAAGGGGAGGGGGAAGGGGAGAAGGAAGGGAAGGAAGAGAAAAGGGGGAAGAATGAAAGGGAGGAGAAAGAGGATGAAAAGGAAGAAGAGGAGGAGGGGGAGGAAGAAGTGGAGGAAGAAGAAGAGGAGGAGAAATGTAAGAGCCAGAAACCAGAAGATTTCCAGAAGTGACACACATGTGTACCTCTGTAATCCCAACACTAGGAAGCAGAGGCAGGAGGAGCTCTGTGAATTCCAGACTAACCTGGTCTATGCAACAATTTTCAGACCAACCCAGGCTACTTAATGAGACCCTGTCAAAGAGGAAAAAAAACAGAAGGAAGGAAGGAAGGAAGGAAGGAACGAAGGGAGGAACGAAGGCAGGCACCAAAGGGTAGGGTAGGAGGGTAGATGGTTATGGATGCTGTCTTCAATACATGACAAGACTGTTGCATTCTGACCTCAACACCTATAATGACTTTCCAAAGCTTTTTGGGCTTATCAGCATTTGTCATGCATGCAAGAAGGGTTGATGAGGCCCCACCCCTCCCTGAAGGCCTATAGGCAGTTAGTGGTTGATGGGAGAGGAAGAGAAATTTCTATAGTAGTGTAGGCACTCGTGAAGTTCCAATGTTGGCATAAATAACCCTCACCCATGCTCCTGTCTGCAACCTTATTTAAACCCACTGGGTCACAGAGGAGTTGGGAAGTAGAAAAGGGACTAGTGAGAAGAAGGGACTCAGAGAAGTGGGGGGACTAGAGAGGGTGATGAAGAATAAATATGATCAAATGCAATATAGACATGCATGAAAAAATCATAATTAAACCTGCTATATAGTAAGTGCTAATCAGAACAAAAGAAATAATAAATGAAAAGGACCAGGAAAGAGGCAGGGATGGGCCACAGAAAGCAAGGGAACCTTTACGGAGAGTGGTAACAGCAACAATGCACAAAGCAAGCATCTCAATGCTCCCTAAAACTGAAATGCTTCCTAAAAACTGCCACGCTACATTCGTCTCACAACACCACGTAAGCCAACAGAAGCAAGCTCACTGGGCATCCTTGGTTGTGGTGCGTGAGGAAGATGACAGATTTCTTTCCTCCCTTGTGGGGAGTCAGAGAGGTGCTGCTGTAGACACCGCCGGTCCAAATGAGATAGAAAACTCCATTTACCGTGTTTTGTTCCTTTTTCAGATAGTAAATGCAATTACCATTAGCTGTAATTTTGCTTTATCTGCTTTTGTATTGCCTTTATTCCACGTGCAAGGAAATGCATGGGGGCTTTCGGAACCAGCAAATGACATCTAAGACATGCCAG
>LOJH01024650.1:0-10084 GCA_001685095.1 Ellobius talpinus
AGAAAATGGAAAGAAGTCAGGCCCATCCACTGGTGGTCAGTGATGTGTGTCCTGAGCAATGTGAGATGGCAGTGTACAACAAACTCTCATTCTTCCCTCCAAATGCAAATGCCAATATGGGGTGTCTGGGCATATGTGTGTGTCTCATTTCTAGGACCCATAAGGATCCTAAGAAGATATAAATAAACCCAGACCATTACAGTTTAGCAAGTAGAGGGCCTGGGTTTTAGCTCAGCTCTGCTTCTACCTATCTTAGATGAATCTTCTCTCTTTAGATTTATGGATTTGTAACTGTTGAAAAGTAGAGTAGTTCTGGAGAGCAGTGACATTTACATTGTGTGTGTGTGCGTGCGTGTGTGTGTGTGTGCACACTTGTATTGCCACTGAGCACATGCGCATTTGTAATGCCACTGAATTGTAGGGCTAAATTGTTCCAACTACTAAATTGTATGTTATGTCTATTTCACATAGTAAACAAAAAAGAAAAAGAAGAGAATGAGAAAGATTGTAGTAAGATGCTCTTGCCTGAAAATACCTTGAGCCTATAGCATTAAAAGTCTGAGACTAAGCTGGTTGATGGTGGTGCATGCCTTTAATCCCAGCACTAGTGTGGCAGAGTTCAAGGTCTGGTCTACAGAGTGAGTTCCAGGACAGGTTCCAAAGCTAAACAGAGAAACCCTGTCTCGAAAAAAGAAAAAAAAAAGTCTGAGACTAAAACCGTAGATGACCAGCATTCTGGTTTCAGGAGGACTCTCCACCTTTTGTGGTTTTTAGATCCTCCTTACTCTCCTCCAGACCCTGTCAACACCAGACAGCCTAATAAGCTGCCTGCCCCCTTAGTTTTCCCAGTATAGACTGAGGAGAATGAGAACCATTGGCAGACACTGCAGACTTCTCACGGGTAACTTATTAGGGTTTGCTCTGCCATGCCATCACCAGCCACAGTTGTTTTATCTGCTGGATCCCCTAGCCCAAGTGGGGATCTCTGTGCCATGCTCTGTGGGCTAGTCTACATAAGGACAGCATAAGGCAGACAGCCACAAGTCACTGAGGTCACAACGACTTGCATCCAGTGAGGTCAGGAAGTTTTCTACAGATAAAAAGGTATTTGCTTTCCTTTAAAATGGAACTTTTTTTGGCAGAGGGTGGTTCGAGACAGGGTTTCTCTGTGCAGCTTTGGAATCTGTCCTGGAACTCACTCTGTAGACCAGGCTAGCCTCAAACTCACAGAGATCCATCTGCCTCTATCCCTTGAGTGCTGGGATTAAAGACGTGCACCACCACCACCTGGCTAAAATGGAACTTTTTGATTGCCTTTCTATCCACCACAAACCCTGCAATTTGCTAAGTGAACATTTGCTCAGGAGGTGTGGTAAGAGCAGTTATAAGCTCTTACCCCCATGTCCATTTTTTGTGGAACTTTTATCCTAGAAGGTCATCTGGGTAGCCTCACCTCACAGGCAGCAGCAGCCCAGCGGTACCCCTTCCCAGCTACCCCTGTTCCCAGCCTTGCACAAGCTTCTCTAAATCAGGGGATTGATCATATGGATAAAAGATAGCCCTCAACTCAGGTAGGTCTCATGTTAATCTGCAGGCATGTTTTTCAAGAGAGGATTCTTCCTTTCCTACTGGGGAAGCAGCATCTTTATCTAAAAGGTAGGAGTGGGTCCTGAATCTTGCTGCAGCCTAAATCTGTTTAATTAGGTAACTTAACTGCTTTGCATAAAAGATTGACTTTTTTTTATTTGCCACCACTTAGTCAATTAACTTGAAGGGCTGAGCCCCATGATACCACAGATCAGGAGAGCAAGCCAGATAATAAAAGTAATGCCCTGTGTGTGATTGAACCATCATCTGTTTCCTATAGGTTTGCAGTGTCTAGTTAAAATGATGTTTTAATCAAAAGCTTCGCTGTAATTTACAGCATTTTCATGACTTTCTAAATTCTTTTCCATTTAATTATTATAATGAACATAATTAATATGTGCTGTCAGCTCTTCGCTTTATTTACATTGTTTTGGATAATTAAATTTGGTCTGATAATTAAATTAACTCAAATGAAAGATTGTATGACTGCCTGAATATTACTATCCTGGGAATAAGCACCTTTGCATATTCATTTAGATTAGTGTCTGCCTTTCTTATTTGGAAAGGCCTGATAGCTTCCAGGTATCCCAGCTATACAGTCTTAGGATAATTGAAAGGAAGGATAGCTTTGGCCCACCCGCCTGCCCAGCCTCTCTGCAGTACCAGGAAGTAGATAGATCAGAGCTTTATACTTTCTCAACTCACGATCCCTTTTTGTCCAAGAAATTGTTTCATGACCCTGAGTGCATAGGTATATAAAATAGGTATAGAAATACAATATTTACTGATAATAAGTTGTAAGGAAATTTATTTAAAACAATCCTTGGTATACATGTAAGCATACTATTTACTAGAAACTAAAACAGATGTGCGTACTAATTAGATTATTTTTACATAAATAATTAAATATTGGCTGAATATTTGATACGGTAGATCATAAAGCATCTTCAGTGGTTTTTAGAGTTTATTGCTATTTATAATCAATATTAAGACCATCACACACATACACACACACAGACACACACACATATAATACAAAATGGCAAAAGTCCATTTAGCAGGAAGGGTAGCCTTTCACAGGGAAGAGCACACAAACTGTTTTTTCGGTACTGAAAGGTCAACCCTGAAAACGTATATACAAGTAACATTACTCATCAGGTTGTATTTAGGAATATATGCATATGCAAATACATATGTGCATGCAATGACAATTAGTGAAAAAAAGGAGCCACGAATTTGAAGGAAAGCAGAAAGGGCTACATAGAAGGGTTTGAAGGGAGGAAAGAAAAGGGAGAAATGTAATTAGATATAATCTCAAAATTAAATTTCTTAAAGTATTTTCAGGGCCCTTGAAATTATTGGAAATTCTGTCCTAACCTGAAGAGAAATTAATTTCATAGTTTTTTATGAAACTCAAGTCAGCAACTCCAACAGCAATTTTTGAAATCAAACATTATAGCACAATACAACTCAAAGATATTCTAATTACTTACATAGCAGTAGGAAAATATTAGAAGTCTTTGTTTTCTGTAAGTAAACCATTATGTCTCTGTAAGAGCAGAAAACATTGGTTGTATTATAAAAAAAATTCATATCCAATATAATAGTTTGAATCTGAGCCAAGGTGTTTCAGATACGTTTCTTGTTGCTGGGGGTATAAAGACCTGTGTAGTAAAATGTGCACGTATTGTATGTTCAGAATCAAGGTGGTCATGAAAGTGCATGATACATGAGCAAGTTCTGTCAGAATCACCTTGGAATAATCACGTTTGATTCACATTAATCTTTAATCACTGCATGTTGAAAACCTTTTCCTGTTGCCACATTTTTCACAGTCACTTCAGTAGTTTATATGACCTCATAATAAGGTCGCGACCCACAGTTCAGCAAGCTGGGGTATAGATCATGTATTCATCTGCCCTGCACTGTGTGTGAGGCACCTGGAGGCTTCTAGGAAGACCAGAACAGGCAGGGAGACCAGACAGTGCGCTCCACGTGCGACTGTGTGATGTCTGTTTTCCAGATCATTTGATGACTTAAGCTTTTTGTTTGTTCTTGTTTTTGTTTGGCCAAACTCTGCCTCCCGAGTGCTGGGATTAATGCTGTGTGCCACCACCACCCAGCTTGTTTCTTCGTTTTGAGACAGGATCTCACTATGTATCTCTGGTTGTCCAGGATGTAGATTAGATCAGGCTGACTTCCAACTCACAGAGATCCTCTTACCTTTGTTTCTTGGGTGGTGGGATTAAATGTGTGCATCACCATGCCTGGAGATTTTTTATGGTAATTTCTGAAAGGAATCTGTTGCACTCATGTCATGCATTTTCCTGCACACATAAATAATGTCTTCATCTTATTCCATCTGTAGTTAAGGAAGACTTGGTTGTGGCATGTTGCTTAGCAGGTGCTTTGCCACTGAGCTCCAGCCTCAGCCTTTTCTTTGTGGCGTTATATTTATTTGTGTGTGTGAGTGTGTGTTTGCGTAAATCAGAGAACTGTTTGTAGAAGTCAATTCTCTCTTTTCACCATTCAAGTTCTGAGAACTCAAGTTTGGCAGCAAGCACTTTTACTAGCTGAGCCATCTATCTCACTGCCCTTTGTGGAATTTTGTTTCATTTTATTTGTATTTTATTTATTTGCAGTGGTAGGGCTTGAAATCAGAGCCTCATACATGGTAAGCAAGTGCCTTTCTACTGAGCTATATCCCTAGCTTCAGTTGTGTTTTGAGAATGCCAGTTAAGGTAGAAATAGAGTACTTGCCTAGCAGTTTCCAGAACCACTGTCCAGCCTCGGGAACACTCAGAGCTAGCCTAATTCCCAGGCAAACATCCTTATCTTACTCTTTGTCTTCCTCAAGGCAGATGATCAATCCTGGGTCATGCCTGCTTGGTACACTGCACTGGCCTCATCTGGTCCATGGAGGGCTGAGAGTGTCCTCCACTCAAGGCCTTCCTGTTCTCCTGGTGTCAGCACCTCATTCTTCGCATGAGCATTCGCCTTTCTGCATGTTCTTCCTTATGATGGCTACAGTTCTTTTCATAAGATGGAAAAACTCAGGAATTTCAGTAAAGGAACCATTTCGGAGCCAGGTTATTCTCAATATTATAGCACCAGAGAAAAACATGGTACTTGAGGGCCACTTGAGAGACTTGAGGTAGATCATTAAAAATAATATTTGTGCTGGGCAGTGGTGATGCACATCTTTAATCCCAGCACTCGGGAGGCAGAGGCAGGCGGATCTCTGTGAGTTCGAGGCCAGCCTGGTCTACAAGAGCTAGTTCTAGGACAGGCCCCAAAGCTACAGAGAAACCCTGTCTCAAAAAAACAAACAAAAAAAAGTTTGTTGTTGTTGTTTAAAAGTAATATTTGCCTAAACATAGTGATGTGCCTGTGTTAGAATGAAGAAGTTTGCCAGCCACCAATTCTGGTGATTTATAGGAAAAGTCACCCCCTTCACAGGATACAAACAAAAAGACCTTTCACTTGCCTCATCATTTTTGAGTTTTCCCACACAATTTTAGTGCAGTACAATATGTCACTAGGCATGGTTTTTTTGTTTTTGTTTTTGTTTTTTTGTTTTTCTCCACAAACCACCTGAGAGATCCTAAGAAATTCCTGGCCTGATAGTGGCTGCCTTGCCAAGGAACAAGGCAGAGCAGATAGCAGGCAGTGCAGGAATCTGCATGCAGCCTCAAGCCTGAGTACGTAGAGCAAGACCTTAAGACTGTCACACTTTGTTGTGCAAGGGCCATTACTGGGATCGCTTCCTGATATGTGACATGGTTGCTCCAAGTACTTCTGCTGTGGCTGACACAGTCTCAGAAAAGGAGGCTCTAAATGGCTCTGGATGACTCTGCAATTGAAATTTTGAACTTAATCATGCAAAAAGCTAGATACCATGGTGATTCTAAGCATAGACTGGCTTTGACACCCTAGCACTGTGACCCTGCACAAGTTACTAAGCCTCTGCTTTCTTACTTCCATGGGTTAGTTTAGCCATAGGAATGACATAAGATTAATGACTTACTTGTCTGTTTTAAGACTCGTCCCTGCTTCAGAGCATCTGAAGATGGACAAAGCCCAGCCCAGATAAATGTTTTTCAGTAAAGTTCACAGGCCTCAGGTATCTTTGGTCCACTTGAAGAAGTCTGCTGGGTCTCATTTGTACATAAAACATGAGAGTTCAAGACTCTCATCAGCTTAACTCATGAATGATGATAAATCACAGTTTCTGAATCTGTGTCTTTGTTCATAGAGGAACGTTTTTAAATAAAATACCTAGAGATCGACTGTAAAAGTCTAGTCTTCACTTGAGGTCTCCTGAAATAAGGAAACTATATCGACATTGTCCCAGAAAGATCCATAATTGTTGTACTGGGATCCTTCTATATGTATGTGGCCCTGGGCAAGTCACTGCCCATCTCTGGACTTCAGTTTCCTGTCTATAAAAAGAATTAAGTAGGCCAGCAAGATAGCTCTGCCAGTAAAAAGCTCTTGCTTCTTCCAGCTATAACAGATGAATTTACACTTCTAAGATGTAAAAGCTGTCGCCAGGCCAACATTGAGATAAATTTAATCATTTTCTTTTTGTGTGTGTGTGTGTGTGTGTGTGTAAGTATACACACATGCATGTGGGTGCCTGAGAAAACCAGAAATGGGAATGGGGTCTCTTGGCTGAAGTTACAAGTGGTTGTGAGCTACCTGACATGGGTGCTGGGAAGCAAACTCAAGTCCTCTGAAAAAGCAGTAAGTGCTCTTAACCCCCAAACATCTCTCCAGCCCTGTTCGTTTTTAAGGATAGTGACACAAATACTCCAGTCACACTGGCTTTCTGGCTGTTCTTCAAGCACACCTCACCCTTCTCCTACTAGGGCCTTCATCCCTGCTGCTTTCTGCCTAGAATCATCCTGAGGTCAGCATGGTTTCAGGTGCTCACTTCCAAACAGTTGGTTCTTCCCTGTCCTGTTACCAGAGTACCTGCCAAGGTTCTAATCCTTGGACCAGGCATGCAGTCACTGTTTTCAATTCCTGTGATTTATTTTCCTTGACCCTCATTTATTTCCCTGATAATTCATTTGCTTTATATGCTTGATTTTTTTTCTTTTTACCCTGATAAAATGTTAAATACCTTAAGAACAAATTCCTCATTAATGGTACATATGGCAATGCCAGGCACATAGAACTATGTCCTGAACAAATATTGAATGGTGAGATGATAAGGTCAAATTGATCCATCTTTTGAAAGATCCATCACTTCTACTTTCTGACAAAATATCTTTTAAGACTTACTTTAGCCATTTCGTCATCATCATAATTTATCTTTCTAAAAAAAAAGTCCTACCTATAACTACTGACTTTGCGACCCAAAGGAAACAGCTTTGTTCAGGGTGTGGCCAGTTGTGTGTTTGAGAAAGCAGCAGTGTGAAGAGAGCTCTAAAGGCCAATGGGCTCATCTCAGCCCCTCCTCCCACAGACAGTGCTTGGCCAACAACAGGTTATCTGAATGTTGACATCACTGCTATGACAGAGACAATGGCCCTAACTCATGAAGCTGTTGTAAAAATTAAATACCACCTTGTTAGCTAGGTTACAGTTTGGTTGTGTCATGCTGTGGAGTAGAAATCTTTGAGGTGGGTCTTCTCTCCCGAGGTTGGTGGCAGTATCACAAATCTCTGACTTCCTGTGAGTTGGTTTAGAAGGAAGCTCTTTGATGGGTGCATAGGCATCAAAGGACTTAGGCAGCCTTACCTCTATGCCCTTATTGGCTGACAGCCCGCATGACCTTGCTCTTTGTCTGGCCATGATCATTCCCTCCAATTTTCTCAGCAGACATTACACATTGTTGGCATATTTTTATTGCCTGAATCTCTTCTACATCTTCAGCTCCACTCTTAAAGCTTCATGTATCATTCTTTCAAGGGCTTCTCCTGGGATTCTGGCCTTACTACAAATTTCTTGGTCTCCCAGGCTTTCCTTTGAGATCTTGATGGAAGCCTCTCTGACCCCTCAACTCCAGTTTACCTTTAAAACCAGCATCTCTTGAGGAATGATAAAGTCTGCCACTGGGCCAAACAGTAATGACCCCTCCCCTAGCCTTGACCTGTGTCTACAGTGGACTCAAATCCCTGGGGTGGAGTGGGGGGCTGGATGCTGATGCATATGTCCTGAGATGACCTTGAGTATGCAGGACTACAGAGCTCTCTCCTTAGAGCAAGGGCTTTCAAATGAGTTTACCCTTTTATATTCATGTCCTTGAAAGGGTAGGGTCCTCCTTATTCGTGAAGTATCTTCAAGACATCTTTACTTTGCCCTAGTGCCAAGTATTTAGTCTATTTTTAATGATATGAATTTCCTTAATAACCATGCCTTCCTTGCTAGCAACTTTAACTGAGTTCCTTTTCTTGCCAGTCCACAAGCTTTTCAGAACTTTCCCCACTTTCATTTGCTCCCAATTCTCACTATAAACTTGGCTAAAAGCAGGCAATGCTACCCACACCACAACCTGAATGCTGGACTGCCTCAAATTTCCTCCATGAGACTAATTAGTCCATTGATTTAAACTCCTCATCCCACAGTCTCAGAGCTTGGATAAAATGTAGGTAAGTCTTTACCAGAATGTAACACACATGAGTGCTAGCCCAGCTCCCAGCAGAGTATTTGACTCTCATCTGAAACCTCCATGAACACAGTCTGTAATCTCCACATTCCTGTCAACATTCTCAGCTCTTGGCAGAATTGCCTGTTAAGCCCTGCTTGCAGTATCTATGGCTTCTGAAGCCTGTGTCTCCAAATTTCCTCCATAAACTAGTTCCAAAGGTTCATGAATCTAATGGTCAGGTCATTGGTAACAACCCCGCCTTTTGATCCTGATTTTCTGTTGTTGACAATATGACAAAATACCTCAAAAACAACTTCAGAGAGGACAGGTTTATGGTGTGGGCCTAAAGGACAGTTAGGAGAAGTAGGCATGCTTACTTTATGAAAGCAAGAAGCAGATATTGTTCCTCTGCTCATGGTCTTGTTCTTATTCCCATTTTGTTCTGTTGTCTGGGCCCAGCCTCTGGGATGGTGCTGCTCATGTCCAGGGCATGCCCTCCCAACCCTGAGGTAGGCATCTGTGGAAACACCCGCACAGACACACAGAAATGCTTTACTAATATCCTCAGCAGCTCTCAATTGAATCAGGTTGACAATTAAACCATCATAGCCTTATAATCTCCTGTTCCTTTGCTGCCACATAGTACCTGATGTGCTGGAATCCTCATGAGGTCCCTGCTTTAAGGAATTAATAAGCCTGCTCTTAAAGCCTGATGAAAGGAACATGGGCTTTGAAACCAGGCAGAGTGAATATATTACAAGTTGTTCCATTCTATAGCTCTGAGATCCTAGGCAAGCCACTTGCCTTCCCAGTGCCTATGTCCTTATCTGTGATATGTAGATCATATTAATAGCATACCATGTGATTGGTATACACAGTGAATTAATTGAATCAGTTGCTTAGTGATTAGTACATTCCATGGCCTAACCTGTGATATTGTTAAAACTGTTGTTGTTTCCCTCCAGATTCCCTACTCCTAACGAGAAAAGCCCCTCTGTCCACTCAAGTCAGCTCTGACACTTCCTACCATCTTAAGTAGGTTATCTCGGCTGTCAGATATGTTCTCCCATCTGCTGAGAAGATGGAGAAATCTCTGTGTCTCCTGCCTCCAAGGTTCCTCCTTGGACCCAAAGCACAGGGTTGTCTTCCCATAGCTGGGCCTCTGGGCTGTCATTTCACACACTGCTCTGACCCAGCCACCAAGGAGTCCTAGGCCAGGAAGTCTGGCATGGCTGGTTCAGCTGGACCTGCCTGACAACTAAGCTGTGTGTGCTTGTCTGGAAGGTACAGAAGCGGGAGGCACGAAGACCTCACGCCCAAACATCTCTCTGTGTAGCCAACTGAAAAGCACGGAGATTACTGTGAGGTGCATTGAGATTGTGTTAGGAAGAGAAACTAGAAAATGGCTCGCATGAATCAATGTGAACATTTAATGGGCCTTAATTGGAACCTTATCCTACTATTCTTAGAGCAGAGAGATGAAAGCAGAAGAAATCTGAGAGACCATTTATTTTACTTGAGAAAGCAGTAAACTGAAACTACAAAAAGATTTGACTACTATTATATTTTTATGATTAAATAAAATTGTCATAGACTAGTGCTGGTGAGCCCATAAATGCTCCATGGAATGCATCCATAGTCTCTGGCAGCTGTTAGGTTATGGCCAGAAAAATCTATCAGCCTGTGCTCTGCATTTGTTAACCCTGCCGTTCTCACCACATAGCAGCTTATGGGAAGGAACACTCACCCAGTTCTGCTGGCAAGGACACTAGAGTATTTGTGTTTGAAGGCGCTAGTAAATTCTGGCTTCCACTTACTCTCGTCCCCATTCCCTACATCCTGCCATTTGTAAAAAACAGAATCAATCTCACTTCCTCTCTCTCTCTCTCTCTCTCTCTC
>LOJH01024651.1:3377-21473 GCA_001685095.1 Ellobius talpinus
CACACACACACACACACACACACACACAGAGCCGACCTTCAGATGGGACAGAGTTGAACACAGAATTCAAGAGATTAAGACTGGAAGATCACAAATTCAAGGCTAGTCTTGACTGTGGGGAAAGGCCCCATCTCAAACTCAAACCAAACTAATACCACCACCACCTCCACCACCACCATCACCAACAACAAACTTCTCAGTCACTGCCTTCTTCCTTAATTCTCTGTCTCCTGGCTTCCTCTACAGGCACATTTTTCACTTAAAAACACGTTCTTTCAATGTAAGGAAGCAAGCCTCCAGTCTGGAGGGTGATGAGGGCCTGTAAGCACAAGGGCCAGGAGGCCAGGGCAGATGGCGTGGGGAAGCTGGACTCCAGAGAGGCTGTCTGATGTTACTACTGCTCATGGGGTAGCGAGTCAGCAGCGATTCGGCACCTCTCTTGTCCTCCAGCCCATGCTACCCATTAGCCATTGGCCAGACCAGCATGAGCAGCCCAAGCCACCATATTTACATCCTCCAATCTATTTTGGGGCTAATGAACAGGCTCAAGCTTGGCTGTTACCCTTGGCTTCCTCCTCTAGCATCTTTTGGTAGCTATCCAAGGGCAATCCCTGGGAATTGGGACAGCAATGGCCTCCTGCCCAGGGCTGAGCAATTCTGGAGACATTTTTCAACAGTACAAGTCTCTGGTGTCTCACCAGAGCAGTGAGAAGATTCTCCTCTGGGTAGCCTCCTTGCCTCAGTCCCTGTGATAACTACCTTCTGGAAGCAGGAGTCACCCACCCTCCCTCTTGCTCAGGGATACTCAGAGCAGGGAGCACATTTGCCAGCCAGTCCCCAGAGGCTCTCGTTTCCCGTGTTCTGGTCCCGAGCCAAGTCATTGTACTTCTGGTGCCATCCTCACAGCCTCTAGCAATGGCCAGCTGCCATGGGGCATCTCCAGGCAGAGGTGGCTTTCGGGCTCGAGGAGGCTGAAAGCGAGCCAGAGAGGAGGTAGGAAGGCTGGCCAGTATGAGCAGGTTTAAAGGAAGTTATTTCTCCTGGGATGTTTAGGAGTAGGGCCCACAAGTACAAAAGCATTCTACAGAGCAGAAGATCTCCTGATATGTTAAACCAGTGAGTCCATAGGGAGAGTCAACTCATAGCCTGTGTCCCAGCCTGCTTTACCACTGCCAATAACGTTCCCCGACATGAGTTGGCTCAGTTTCACTTCTGTTGCTGTGTAGACACCATGATGGACAGCAGCTTAGGGGAGGAAGAGTGTTTTTGGCTTATGCTTTCAGGTCACTATCGATCATGGAAGAAAATCAGAGTAGGGACCCAATCAGGAACCTGAAGCAGGAACCACAAAGGGACAACTGCTTGCTGACTCTCTCTCTGGCTCCCTCCCAGACTCAGGCTCAGCTAACTTTCTTAAATCAACCCAGGGTCATGTGCTTAGGGGAATGGTACCACCCACAGTGGTCTAGTCCCTCCTACATCAATTAACAATCATGACCATGCCCTATAGACATGCTCACAGGCAGTCTGATTTAAGCAATTCTTCAAAAACTGTTCCTTCTAACCCAGTGACCCTATATTGTTTCAAGTGGACAACTTCAAGGTTGTGACCATCACAGACACACAGAGAGCCACAGCACTGCAGGATAGGAGGGAGACAGAAATCAACCCGAGTGAAGAGATACAGGGGTGTGAGGGCTGCACCATGGAGACCATCAAGGCAGTGTCCTGAAGTATGTTTATGTTATTACCCATAGATTTACATCTCTTGGCTTCTTAATATGTCTGTCCCAACAATATCTGTTATCGAACCTCAGAGTACATACCTTGCTTGGAAGTAATGTCAGCCTCCTGGCTCTGCCTCTGATTTCTCACCTTTGGAGTGTGTGTGTATGTGTGTGTGTGTGTGTGTGCATGTGTGACACATGCATGTGTTTCTGTGTGTGCAGGTGCACATATGTATATTCATGCAAAGGTCACAGGACAACTTCAGAGATGATATCTACTTTATTTTTATAGATGTATGTATGTGTGCAAGCTTGCATATATATATATGCAAGCAATGTATGTAGTACTTTTGAAACAGAATCTCTTGAGGCTGAGAACTCACCATGTAGTCTAGACTGGATGGCCAGTCTTCTCCTGTATCCACTTTTCTAGCTCTGGCATCGCAAGCATAAACCATCACACCAGAATATTTTTAGATGGATCTTAGGGTTCAAACTCTGATCCTCACGCATGCAAGGTAAACCCTTACCAGCCTAGCTATCTTCCCAGGCTCTAGGAATGTTTTTCATGTTACAGTTTTGGAGCTGGGGAAGGAAACTTGTTCCTAGTGCCTCGAAGAGTAGAAAGAAAAGGAGGTTGAGGCTTAACGATCTGTACTGCACAGAATGGACCCTGACAGCGAGACACTCTGTGGTCTGAAGTATCAAGATTACTAATGTTGAAAATGCCTAGTTTAGAGAATGTCTCTGGGGCAAGACCAGATGAGAGAGGGTAGGGCTCAAGGGAGCCCTCAGAAGCTTTGGCGAAGTGACAGGTACCTCGCTGAGCTTCATAGGGAAACTCCTAAGACCTCAGCTGCAGCCAGTAAGTGATTGCAATTAGAGCTAACTAGGTGAGTTCCCGAATTAGGGCAGCAGAAGAGGGAGCAGAAAGGGAGAACCAGTAGAGAATTTCATTTTAGACACCTCCACTTATCACCTCCTCTCTCCAGGGTCCTTTGTATGACAGTTGCATAAATGCCAGTCACTTCTGGGAAGGTTACATGTACAAATACTCACTCTTTTCTGTACAGGCTTTTATTTTCAACTTTAATGGATTCCTCATTTTACAGAATTTTAATTGCATTGCCCTAGAAACACATAAACCCTCTTCAGGCCTGCAGTCAGTTCAGGGAAGGCTAAGGAAACCGGAACCCATGGCATCTCCAGTGGAAATCCTGACATTTTTATATCTGAGATGATCTTGACATGCTAGGCATGCTTGTGATTGCTTTCAGACCTTTCTTGCATGTTTAAATATCTTGTTTAACATCCTTTTAGTAAGCAGGAAGGGGTTGTGGGGTTAGGCTTGAGTGTGGTGAAACGGGTGAGCTTGTCTAGTTTAATGGATGCAGAGAGTTAGGAAAAAACTATACATGCTCGCATTCTGAGCCACACGCTGGGTCAGGACACGTGGCAAACAAGCTGAGAGGCTTCTAAGGTAAAAAGACTGAGTGTCTACAAGTGTATATGTGTGCATGAGCATGTGTGAACATGTATATGTGGGCTTGTGTACATATATGAACGTGGGTATGTGTGGAGGTATGTGTGCAGGAGTGAAGATATGTATGTGGATACTTGTACATGAGTGAACATGTGTTTACAGTTATGTGTACAGGTTTGGGCACATGAGCATGCAGGTATGTTTCTAGATGTGCACATGTATGTGCAGGTATGTAAACATTGGGCATATGTACAGGTATGTGTACATTGTGCATGTTGATGGGTATGTATGCAGGAATGTATATATGTGCAAGTATGTGCATAGGTGTGTATGCATTTGTGTACAGGTGTGTGTATCCATGGTACATGAAGATATGGGTATGTATGTAGCAGGGTATATATATTATGTGTATAAGCAAATAAACATTCTGCATGTGTGTATAGGTGTATGTATAGTTGCATACAAAGGTATGTTTGCAGATACATATATATAAATTGTGCATATATATAGGTAGGTATGCAGGTGTGTGAACATTGTACATTTGTGAATATTGTTCACATGTGTGTATGCACTTGTACACATGTGAGCACGTGTATGAACTTTGTGCATAGGAATGTAGGCATGTATAGAGGTATATGCTTAGATGTGTGTAGACTTGAGCACATGTGCTCACTGTTATGCAAAATATGTGTACACATTTGTGTATGTGCATACAAGTGTGTATGCATTGTGAGTATAAAGGTGTGTGTACATAGGTGTGCCTTACACACATGCTGTTGGTAGAGGGATGGCTCAGGGACATTAGTTAGTTATCTATGATGCATGCTGAAGGCAAGTTCCTACAGGACATCTTTGTGGCCATTTGTCCATGCAGAAGCTAGTTTGGAAATGCACAATCCAAAGTCAGGACTGGGGCTAGTGAGACGGCTCAGAGCATAAACACACTTACTGCTCAAGCCAGATGACCTAATCTTATCCCCAGACCCCACCGTGGAAGGAGAGAACTTGCTCTCAAAAGTTGTCCTTTGACTTCCATGCATACACGTGGCCTGTGTTCATCCCACACTCACAGGTGTATACAATTCGCATACACTATTAGTGTAATAATAAGTAAATAACAACAGAGATCTGGGGAAGCTGGGGTACTGGCTCATACTTGTAAGCTCAGTTTTTAGGGAGACTGAGACTTGAGGATTTCCAGGTGTTTTAGCCTGGCCAAATCTACACAGTGGGTCCCAGCTAGCAGGGCTTTCAGAGTGAGGTCTTTTATTCAGAAACAAAACAATACTCTTAAGTCATGCCTCATACTTTTGGAAGAACCTGCTAGGGCAGGGTGAGCCCTTGAAGCAGAGGGGTCACGGGATCTTCATGGGAGAATGGGTAGTAAGCCTTGAAAGCCAAATTAAGGGGCCAAAGGGAAAAAATACACAGTAAAACAAGTCGCAGAGAAGTTCCAGGAGCCAGAAGAGGACAAGAAGCACAACATTGTCATAGAAATAAAGGACACTAGGGTTAATGAGAGCCCTGAGAGAGAAGTTTCCCCAGAGCCTATCCATCCATCCATCCATAGTCAGTGAATACAGACTAAGTCTATACAGTCGTCCCTTGTGAGAATCCAAGGACCCGTGCCTCCAGGAGCTCACATTCCACCACTGAGGTGTAAAATCAATACCACACATTGTGGTCATTCATTTTTTTTTTTGATAAAAGCAAGCATTTGTTGGTGGAATAGCAACAGGATAGGCTGCCTGGAGGAGGTGCTATCTAATCTGAATTTCAAAGGAGTAAAAGATAGATAGGCGTCAGCAGTGGGAAAGCATT
The DNA here is from genome assembly GCA_001685095.1 of Ellobius talpinus. Taxonomy (NCBI): domain Eukaryota; kingdom Metazoa; phylum Chordata; class Mammalia; order Rodentia; family Cricetidae; genus Ellobius; species Ellobius talpinus. The sequence goes on from LOJH01024651.1 coordinate 8,409, forward strand.
AATTACTTTTCTATTGCTGTGATCAAGATCCATGACTAAGATGACTTACAGAAGAAGGAGCCGAATTGACCTTACAGTTTCAGCAAGGTGGAGCCTATGATGATGCATGAAGGTGTGGTGAATGGTGCTGCAGCTGAGAGCTCACATCTCGATCCACAGGCAGGAAGGAGGGAGAGACACTGGGAATGGAAAGTCTTTTGAGACCTCAAAGCCCACCCACAAATGACACACCTCTTTCAACCACGTCATACCTCCTAATACTTCCCAAATAGTTCCACCAAATGGAGACCAAGTATTCAAGAATATGAGCTTCTGGGAGCCATTCTCTTCAAACCACCACAGAGGATGACCGTTGGTGGGAAAGAGATCATTTCCAGGCAGATGGATCAGTGGAAGCAAAATCTTAAAAAGTCAGAGAAATTGATATTGAGAAAGCTGGTGCCACAGAAGTGAGCAGAGGTGACACCAGCAGCGGTCAGGATGGAAGGTCACTGTTGTTGGGCAGTGTTTGAACTTGATTCTTAAGCGCCCAGAGCTATGGAGCTACATACCCATGAGGCTTCCTGTTCAGGCTGAGTCTGTGATGCAGTAGATCAGAAGCTGATATATTAAACTCTGCAAATGCTCAAACTATTTGTTGAATTAATAAGCTCTGTTACGTCAGTAACTCTCACTCCTTGGAGATGTGAACTCATGAAATACTGGTTCAGAGTGGGGCCAGAGAGGGAAAAGGAGGGCAGAACTTTTGTCTGTTATGCTGTTTAAAACACTGGTCTCTCTAGGGTCTCAGATTCCCAGCCATGTCAGCTCATAAGGGGAGGTCCAGAAATCCAGAAACCTCCCAGCTAGGTAGCAGCTCTCAGTACTCCCGAAGGCATGTTCTCTCTCTCTCCTCCCTCTTTTCTCACTCATCTTCTCTCTCTCTCTCTCTCTCTTTCAACCTTTCTCTCATCTTTCTGTCTTCTTTCTCTTTCTCTCACTTCTCTTCCACACCCTCCTTTTTCTCCTCTCTCTTCTTCTCTCTCCTCTCCGTCTGTCTTTTCTTTCTCTTCTCTCATCCCTCCCTCTCTTCTATTTCACCCCTTCTCTCTTCTTTCTTGACCCCTCTTCTTTCTCTTCTCTCTCTCTCCTTCCCCTATCCATTTGCCCTCCCCATCTGGATCACACCTCACATACTTTACCACATATACACTTTATGCTGATGTTGTCCATGTTTGCTGCAGAAATATCTACCACATGTGCTTGCTGGAAGATGAGTCATATAATGGAAGACAGACGACAACTTTCAGAGAACAGACATGGAGACACTATTAGCAAAATCCAGAATATGGAAATCTCCAAATAAATTCCCAGCATCTGCAATAAATAAATTGCAAGGGAAATTTTCTTTTAAGTAGAAATAAGAGCCCACAGATCCCATAAGATTCCAGAGACCTATAAAGTCGACATTATCCTCTGACCTTGACAGAATAGGGATTTGAATAAATAGTTTGAAAGAATTTTAGAATAACACAGCATTCTACTTTGATTTCTGACGCTGTAATAAAACTCTGACCAAAATCAGTTTAGGGGAGGAAAAGGTTTATTTGCCTGACACTTCCAGGTCACTGTCTATCACTGAGGGAAGTCAGGGCCAGAACTCAAGGAGGATGCTATTGGCTGGCTTACTCTCAGCTTCATGCTTGCTGGCTTTCTTACACAACCTGGGATCACCTGCCCAGAGAATGGTACTGCCCATAGTGGGCTGGTCCCTCTTATATCAAACAACACTCAAGACAGCATCTCAAAAAAAAAAAAAGACAGCATCTCATAGATAAGCCCAGAGGCCAGTCGAATATGTACAATCCATTCACTGCGATCCCTTCTCAGGTGACTCCGGGCGACATCAAGTCGGCAGTTAAAGCCATCTAGGACACATAGGACGCTGAGCCTGGAAAGATACTTAATATTTAAACCTGTGTTAACTTTTTATGCGTGATAATGAGGATTCAGTCATTTTTAATAGGAGTCCTTCGCAGAGATACTGAAATATAGATGAATACAGGAGAGCACCTAGCATTTGCTTCAAAACAACTCATTGGCACGTGTGTTGGGGTAGGTAGGTAAGATGAAAAACAGCAATAAATTGTAATATGGTGATTGGTACATGGTAGCAGGTTATCAAACTGTTCTTACATTTATTTTTATCTGTTAAAACTTCTTTATTTGCTGAGGAGGGTGTTGTACGTGTGAGTGCACGGTCAGTGGAGGCCTGGATATGTTGAAGCCTCTGGGGTTGGAGCTACAAGTGGTTATGAACCACCCAGTGTGGGGGCTGGGAACTGAAACTGATCCCCTGCAAGAGCAGTAAGTGCTCCTAACTGCTGACCCATCTCCCCGGCTGCTTCTGCCATTTATTTTTGTTTAAAATTTCACATGGTAAAATTACAGACGCAGCAAACGACTCAAAGAAAGCAAGGGAGACAAAGAGACAATTCTCTCCAGAGTGTCGCTGAGAAAGGACTATTGGGCCAAGACCTGCAGCATGAAGAGCTATGAGTGGGTGAAGTGGAGGAGAGTGTGGGACCACGACGATGACGACAACGACAACAACAACAACACACAGACACCAGGAGGCTCAGAATCCCTGAGTGAACATGGACCGGGGAGGGGTTAGCTCGGACACACAGAAACACTCTGTATTTCAGCAGGAGAGAAGGTGGGAACTGAGAACCAAAGTGGCCTTTTCCTAACCACACTGGACAAGAATGCGAGAGAGATAGGACAGAGGGAGTGAACTCTAGAGACATCAGGATGCAAATTTCAGCAGCAGGACTTGGTGACTGACAGGTTGGGGGATGGAGCAAGCACCAATCAGGCTGGGGGAATGGAGCAAGCACCAATCGGGTTGGGAGAATGGAGCAAACCCCGATCTGGCACTGAGAGTATCAGCCTGAGTAGCTGAACTTTGTGTTGACGATGGTCATGTGCATGGTTGTTGGGAGGGAGAACTTCTGAACACAGGCTCTACAGCCTCACAGGCTTCTTGGGACCCACAAAGACATATGATGGTAACATAATAGCATGATGCTTTCAGGAAGCCTTTTTTTCTTCATGGGGATATTGACAGCCAAGGTCTCTGAGGTCCTTTGGTGACAGAGATAATTGCTAAGTGACACATTCCTAGGTAAATGGGCCGCACTCATTTGTTCCTCTCTGTTGAGACAGGCTGCATCGAGTGACTCATGGTGCATGCTGGGAATGACCACCTCCCACTGGAAGAGCTAATTGAAGGGGCTGAGTGAGAAGTACGGCTTGTGCTTCAATCAGTTGTATGCTAATTTAAGACCCAAAGTACGAAGAGACACTGAAAGCATAGCCACATGGCAAAGCTAAACAAAACTAAGGGCATGGATGGCCTGGGATTTGTGAGTTGGGTGGGTGTTCAGCCAATGATAGCAACAACCTGGGGACTGACTTCCAACTGGATTTCTAGTGTACTTTCTGAAAGGCACAGATCAAAAATGCTACCAATTCAAAGCACGTTAAATTTGCGGGAGAAGTCCCTCCCATGGCATTAACCTGGGCATCTTGTCACCTCCCAAGCTTCAGAAGCACAGGAAATTGCCCCAGTCAATCTGCTCACTTCTGTCCAAGAACCCAGGCCTCTGTGATGCAAGCACCCAAGAAGTCAAAATCAGAACCCTCAGACCCCAGGGATGAGGCCGCGCTCTTTCCTTTGGCGCACTTATCTTTTCTGATCTTTAGTTGACCTGGGAGTTCACCCAAAGTCATTTTCCTGAAAAGAATTTTTGTACATGAGTCCCCTTGAGTGTTTAATTGCTGGCAGTGTCTCGCCAGGTGGAGAATCGACAATCAGCCTCTGTGGCCTTCCCACATGAGAGGAGTTGGGCTACCCGTATGAAGTGTTTCCTATGTTCACATGTTTGGACCCTTCGTCCCAGCTGGTGGTACTGTTTGAGAGACTGTGAAGCCATTGAACAGGGGTCTTTTGTTGGAGGAACTGGGTTGCTTATTGCATATAATTGCAGCAAGCCAACCTTACGGGTCATAACTGCAGCTTGAGCCTTCCCGACAGAAGACAGAGTGCCCAGGCAGGAGAATGAAGCCACAGGTGGGGAATAGTTGGAGGGCTGGCAATGAAACAGGGGCTATAATGGCCGGCCAGGAGAGGAGGGGGAGACACAGAGGTGAGACCAGGGAAAAAATGGAGCCCCATCCGGAGAACCTGCTGTGTTAGAGTAAAGATTCTGATTAATGGGGGATGTTGTGCAGGAGGGCTCCTTCAGTGGGACAGTCTAGATGGCATAGCTTAGGCGATGGACTGGAGAACGAGGCCAAAGGAGCCAAGGCCATAAACTCAGAGACCAATGGGGATCTTTGACAGCAGCTAAAGCAAAAGCTGGTGGAGACTCCGATCAGAACCCAAATGAACAGGTGAAAGGAAGCAGCAGTAGCGGGGGAAAGATGGCTCCATGGTTAGGAGGGCGTACTGCTTTTTCTAGAGGACCTGATTGTGGTTCCCAGTACCCAAGTCAAGTGGCTCACAACCGCTTGTTTCTCCAGCTCCAGACACCTGACACTCTCTTCTTTGTGAGAGCTGTACTCACATGCCATATATTCACACAGACACATATACACGTAAATACAAATGACAAAAGTTTGGCATGTGCATGGTATATATACACATTAGGTAGGCAAAATACTCATGCACATAAAAATAAATAACCCTAAACAAAGCTTTTTAAGTGACAAAAATAAATCTTTATTAAAAAGTTAATTTAATTTGAAGGGAGAAAAAATAGGGTTTGCAAAAGGGTTGGAGGCAGGAAGTGAGAGCAGAGTCCCAGATTACACCCAGGCAACTAGGGGGGTGGGGTTGTCATTAATAAAGCATATTTGTTGGAGGGGTAACTTTCATGAGCTCATTTTTAGACATATGTTTAATTTAAAATGCCTATTAAATATTCAGGTGGAAATGTCAAGTAGGAAGTTAACTATGGGAGTGTGGAGTGCAGGAAAGAAATCCAGGTTGGGGCTGTGCCTTTGTTTGCATATGGGTGGCCTTTAAAGTAAGAAGAATACATAAGAACTATGAGAACTGCCAGGGAGGAGGTATAGATGGGAAGGGAGACAGTATGGGGCTGAACCACTGGGCTTCTTAAGATGAAGCTTTCTGGATATGCAGATGATGGGTCAAGCCAGAAGTCCAGGAAAGCACCCAGAAGAGTAGGAGAAAGCCAGAGGGGTGAGCCTTCTGGAATCAGGAGAAGCAAGAGCTCCTAGAGCGGGGGGCAGGGAGGGGGGCGGTCCAGCGAGGCCCAGAGGAAGAGTGTGAGGCCAGGACTGAGAACTATCCCTTGGCGTGGCGCATCCTGGTTCACAGCCTCACAAGATGAGCTTTTGCAAAGAAGTTAAGGAGAAAAAAATGTGCTGACTAAGAGAGGAAACGAGTGCGGAACGAGGCAACAAATTTAGACACTGTTCCCGGAAGAGAAGTGGAGAAAAGAAGCCATTAACGAAGAGGAAGAGGCGTAGAACAGCTGTGTGTACACCAAGGCAAATGTTCCCACAGAAAGGATGGGCAGAAAGGGATTCCGGAACAACAGCCTGTGTAGGTGCAAGGGTCGAGATGTTCTTTTCCTAACTCTTTGTTCTTTGTCAGGTGGGGAGCAAGGTTAGAAGCCGGATGAAGGAGAAAGCGTTGGGGATTTGGGAAGGAACAAGAAAGCATGAAATGATTATGAGACAGTTGGAAGTGGGCTGGACTAGGGAACATCCTTCTGTGACCAGGCAGTCTAGGATCCTGCAAATCCCAGGCTCAGAGAGCAATCAAGAACTTGGTGGAGGTGGATTTTCTGGGTTTTCTGTCTCTGACAGGGCAAGGAGTTAAATTTGTCTGGGATGCTGTCATTTAGGTAAGCAGATATGATTCATTTAGGAGGCTAGGGCACAGGGAATGAACTAAAAGGCATTAAAGAGAATGACTGTGCTGGCCAACGGAGAGTCCAGCTGAGTAAAGAGGGGCATGAGACCACAGGGAGGGACCATGAGCAACAGCATCAACGTTTTAAGATCAGTGGATTGAGAGAACAGGTGAGGTCAAAGGGAGTGTAGGGAATGAGCTGGAAACCCAGCGGGTGGGAGCTAGGCTTGAAATGGATGCTTGGAAAATCTAAAGTGATGGGTTCTACTGAAGTCTGGCTTGTGACAACATGAGTACGTTGATTACAAGAAGGAAGCAGGACAGAGAGGCCAGCACGCTGCAGTGGTGGTGTCCTACAGAGCCTAGCATGACTCAGAACCTAGGACACTGTGCACTCAAGTTCTTCTCAGAGCCAGGATGTCTTCTTACCCTCATCTCTTATCAGTGTTATTTATTATTCTCATTATATAATCAAAGCTGTGACTGACATCAGCTCTGCTTACTGAGAGCATTCCCTATTTTTATAAAAATGAAGGGGATACTTGTACATACACATATGACCTCCTCAAAGAGACACACAATATACTGCTGGAGTAATGACATCTGTTTTTATGTTACTTGACAGAATGCCCAATAAATCAGATGATTTAGGGAAGAAAGTATTTTGGCTTACAGCTCTGAAGAGGATACAGTCAATCATGACGGGAAAGATACAGCAGTAGGAGAAAGAGGCTGGCTGATTGCATCTTCATTCATACCCAGAAAGCAGAGAGTGAACGGGAGTGAAGCTTGACTATAAAATCTCAAGGCCTACTCCTCTCAGTGATGTACTTTCTCCACCAAGGTTGCTCTCCCTAACATTCTATAGCCTTCCCAAACAGTGTCACCAGCCGGAGATCAGATGTTTCAAAGCACATGCCTGTGAGGGACATTTGTTATTCAAGGCACTACAAATGTCATAAACATATGCGTGCATATATGCTAGTCATATACAATGCACATATGTTAGGCATATACATGTGTGTGCCCTTAAAGTTTAGCGAATTGTTTTGACAAGTTTCAGGAGTGCAGGTGACAAGGGTCCCTAGAGGGAACATGTATTTGGCTTGCTTACATTTACCTGTCACTTTGAGTGAGGAAGCCTGAATTGATAAAGAAGTAATTGCCACATGCACCTGATTAGGACATGGAGACTTCTGTCCCAGAGACTCAGCCACCCTTGTGTTGGACACTGTATAAGAAATAACTCAGAGTGTCTACTTGGGTGTAGTTTCTCCCAGTGTGGCAGAACATGGGCGCCTCTGTGTTTTCTGCACTATTTTATGGCTGGTGCTGTGACAACAGTCAAGGATACAGAGATGAAGAAAGTTGGCGGTGCTCTCAAGGCATCAGAGAACGAGGTACAAGGTTGGGAGTGACAGCAAAGAGGGCAGCTGCAAGAGCCTGGGGAGTCAGGCCACCATGGCTCTTCAGTCTTCTTGCCTCATCTGGCATTTGAAGTCTTTCACAATTAGGTCTTTGTCTCGCTTCTCTGTCTCTCAGTTCTAGCTCCTTGGCTCATCAATAAATGTGTGCTGAGTGACAGGTCTCAGGCCAAAAGGCAAGCATACAGTCAATGAAGCAGAGGACCCCTGCCCTCACGGGATGGGCAGCTTATTGGAGTGGGTGTTAAATATTTAACGCATTGTGTGACTGAGTGTTAGGAACAGACAGTAGACAACGGGAAGCCAAACCTGGATCCATCCAGGAAACTGGCAGCAGCAGACGCAGGAACTACTCCATGCAGGAATCCTGTGTGTTCAGACACCCTTATACTCCACAGACTGTGGTCTCCCTGGGGTTCCGAGGCCTTCCAGGAGCCAGAGGGATGAGGATGGACTAAAGAACAGGAGGTCAAGAAGGGAAAGACTGGTCACTGATGACTCTACAAGCCAAGCTCGGGGGCAAAGTGACACATCTGTAGGGCATATTCGTTGAAGGTAAAATTTACAAGCTCCTCTTTTCAACATTGCCGTAGCAGTAGTGCTCTGTTCTGCTCTGTTCTGTTATCAGCAGATCGCGGGGTGGTTGGAGGTCCTGTCATCAGCAGATGGGGGGGACTGGCAATGGCGGCTCTGCTTGTAAGAGCTAGAAAGCTTCAAAAGTCATTTTTAAAGCAGAAATTCAATTTAATTCGTGATTGCAGCTGATGCAGAGGGTAATGACAAGGGAAGATTCAAAGGTAATTCTAGTTATTCAAACAGCTAAATTGATGGCAGTCTCAGGGCTGATAAGAGCTTCTAGATGGTTGTATGAGAAAGAAGGCACTCTGAGCCATGAACAACCCAGGATGCTCCAGTGGTCCTGTGCTTCTCAGGCCGTCATTGTGCTGTATTGACAATGCTGCTCCTTCTCAGGATCATAGAGATTTCTACGATCCTGCCCCTTGTAATTTGCCTTTCTCCCATCCCCACCCTTGGAAGTTTCCAGGTGATGACAGACCTGCACTGTGTCATCAAGAAGAGAATAGTTTACATTTCAAGGGTTTTATACAAACAGAATTATATAGAATGAATTCTTTTAAGAAACCAGTCATCCAATAAATATTTGAGTACTTCAGCTCTGGGGACAGAGCCAAGAACTGGACAGACACAGTTTCTCCCATTAGGGAGGGTTAGTCAACCAAGAGAGGCAGCTTCTGAGTAAATAATTTCAGTAAGGTCTGTTGTGTGTTGATGAGAGGAAAAGCATGCATGATGTGTGTACAAGGAACATCTAATGGAGGGCTTAGGGAGGACCTGAAGATCTAATAGGAGAATGAGCAATAAAGCCTGCAAGGGGAGGAGCCAAAATGTGGGAATATATCCGAGAAGGTCCCAAAGAAAGGAAATCATGGCTCGACCGGGGAAAAGGAAGAAGGCATTGTGGCTGGAGGCCACCAGACTTAGAGAAGGGAGAGCATGTTGTCTTTGTGGCTTGTGTTGGCTTGGCTCTTCCCCTCTGGTTGAGTGTTCTTTCCCAAGCCTCATCCACCCTTCCCACTGGTTCCTTATCTTCCTCCATCTCCTGCCAAGACATTTCCCTACTGTTATCATTTATGACAAAGTCAATTTAACCCTGGAGGAAGAATGGGGTACCCAGATATGCAGAGCCCACCTTGCCAAACCCCAAGTCCAGTGCTTTTTACAGCCAGATGGTACGACAGAAAAGAGCCTCCCAGGACTCCTAAGAACCCAACCTGCTGCTGCTGTGGCCATCAGCACAGAAATCAAGATGAGCAGACAACTCAACTGTCAAAGGCTTGAGCTTGAGAGAAGAGTTCACTGACACATAGACAGCCAGGGCCACTTAGCACTTGATTACCTTCTGGCAGGGAAGCCTGCTTATGCCATCCCTTACATTTTCCTTCACTTTAATGAAGTAATTAATGCTATAACAAGCAATGAAAATATAAATGTAAGAAAGCATGTTGCATAATTATCAGTGTATGCATATGCATGGCAGGGTATTTCTTTCTGGCATACATATGCATATGCCATTAATCGAAACATAATCATTTTGTTTTACTGTCAAGCTATGGGTCTAAGTCACGCTGCCTGGATGTCAGCTGCCAGCCTGACCTCAGGATGTGTGATCACTAGGGAGGATCAACAGGAATCAGGAACAAGTGCTGGGCTGGAGAACTGCAGTACTGCCTAGCTGTTAGATTTAGTTCTGTGCTAGTGCACTATATGACATTGCTTTCTCTGGGCCTCAGTTCTGCTACTTGTAAAACTGAGGGTGAGACGGCCTTGTTGGAATTCATAAAAAATAATTAAAAAGGTAGCCCATCTCCTTATTCAAGTGAAGATCTCAAATACAAATAGATCCATAAAGCAAACAGAAAAAGTAGAAAATCCATTTGGGGAGATGGTTCAGGGGCATAAAGTAGTTGTTATATAAGCATGAAGTAAAGAGTCCAATCCTCAGTCCAGGTTCAAAAGGCCAGCCCTGTTGACACACACTTAAAATCCCAGCACTGGGAAGACAGAGGAAGGAAGACCCAAGTGACTTGCAGGCCAACTAGCCTAGACAAATCTGGGAGCCCCAGGCTCCAGTGAGAGACACCTCATCCAAGAAAGATGCCTCTATTACTAAAAAAGAAAGAAAAAAAGACAGAGAGCTCTTGTAGATGTAAATGCAACCAAGCTGGCCTCTGTCCTCCAGATCTGAGTTTGCATTTATTGGGTTTTGTTGCGCCCATGTGCACTATGACCTCACTCCAGCCTCCTACTCAGCTTGCATGTCTTATCCTATCCCTGTCAGGAGGAGAAGCAATCTTTGTCCCTTCATACTCAACCGAGATGACAAACTTGGTACGAGCTAGCCAAGGGCTCCGCAGGGAAAGTATACAGTGAAGATAGGCACACTGTCTCTCCCAAGGCTGAGGAATAGTATTCTTACCAACTAGGCAACCTTGTGTAAATCATTTAACGTTACTGTGTGGTGGTGGTTTTCTTATCAGTGAGATGGACAGTACCATGAAGTTATCCATGCATGAACATGTCCATAAAGCATCACACTCAAGAGCAATGTCCATATGCAACAGGCATCTCATCTCACTAATATTACTGTTATTGGCCCAGGGCCTCCCATCTGATAGACAAGCATACAAATGTGCTACATTTCCCCAGCCCCCAACCCATTTAAGTTTTATTTTAAGATATCGTCTCACTGAGTTTTACTGGGCATGCTTGCAATTCTGAGCCTTCTGCCTCAGTCTCTTGAGTAGCTAGGATACAGGTGAGTTCCACCATGTCTGGCTTTGTTACCATTTTTTATTAAAAATAAACACCACTGGAAGACAGATGGCTATGGCAGATGTAATCTGTATTCTAACCTGGAACCCACTGCTTCCTAAATGAAAACACCAGTCAAATGACGAGAAGCCAAAGAATTCTGCAGGTCACCCCAGAGAAGACATTAAATGAAGCTTTGGTGCTAAAATTCTTTGAGAAATTAGCACATCTCTGCAAAGATGAGTGTAGTTTGGCATTCCAAAGACAAGCCTAACTTAAGAAAGTGTTGTGGGAATGATTCCAGAGTTATAGGAGGTTTAATTGGGACAGCCTGGCTTCCTATCTCAGTGTTAATTGAAGCATTAAGAACTTAGAAGGTATGTTTCAATGTCAGGGTGCTGTATTAGGCTTGCAGAGAGCTGATGGAAAATACACAGCTTACTACTCCAAGCTCCTATGCACCTCTCTTTGGGCTATGAAGTTCACGAATCTGAAAAACAGACAACACACACACACACACACCCTAGCACACTCATAAAATTATACACACACCATACATCACACACAGACCACAGCTCACACATGTACTTATATCACACACATAAATACACCACACACACACACACACACCACACCCCCATATATACACATACATATCACAAATGTTCCCTGAGCAATTCCTGTGGACAAAATGTGGTCCATACATGGTCAACACTGGACTATGTCAACTTAAGCACTTCAAAGAACAGATCCCTGAAGAAATAGAAGGTTTTCATCCACAGAGAAACCAGTAGTGTATCTGTAGCTTGTTCCAAGGTTTTGCAAGCCATGAGTCTAAACAGCAATGCATTGATACTCCTCAGAGTATCAATAGGAATATCAAAGGAATCAGAGATGTAAGGAATCCATTAATAAGAGCTTTCTGGAAACTCTCAAATTGAAGGCTATCATGAGTATGTGGCTCTCAAGCCCAGGGAAGGCAATTGTCAATATAAGGCAGTGTCAATCAAGGCAGATGTTATCTTTGCCCAATTTCACACACCCACAGTCTTAAAGAGATCAGGAACTTGGTTAGGACAAAGAGGGGACAGAGCCTCAAAGCCATGCATATCTCAACCTACAAAGGTTAAAAATTGGGAAGGGAGACAAAAATACTTTAGAACTAGAAATCTATGCTTTCACACAGCTCTAGGTCCTTAAGTTTCTGGGTTGAGGCCCAGAGGTCACTAGGCCACCCAGGCAGTGATGACCTAATAGCTCTGTTAAAACAGGGCCGGATGACATAGAATGCAGTTGTTTGATGGCGCCTCCCAAATCAGGCTTCACCTTTTACCAGATATTAGCCACACATCATAAAAACCACCCTCCTTTTGTGAAAATGACTGGAGAAAGTTATTATATTTCATTGTTGTCATTGCAATCTGAGCAAGAATTTCCAAAACATGGGAGTAACTATGGTCATGATGTCTAGGGCTCAGCACCATTGTACTCTGAGCTCTTCCAAGATAGGGCAGCCTTGTGCATGAGTCAGGTGGGTCAGTAGCCAAACCAAACCAGATCCAACCAAACCAAACCAAAAATTTTAGAGAGATGGAAAAATGTTTTCCACATCCCTATCATTTTCTAAAACATGTATTTCTTTTTTTTAGCTATACCACTGAGTAAAGGTCTCTCTTTCTCTGTGTAGTCCAAGGTGGTCCTGACCCAGGATCCTCTTTGCTCTGAGATTGCAGGCAGGCACCACCATACCTGTCATTTTTATATTACCTTTGAAACTTATAGTTTTTCCTTTGGTTTCAGACTCCATTTTGTTTTCTGTAATTGGCACACCCTGGGTGTGTCACACTTTGTCTTCTTATGTTTTTTTTTTCTATTACAGCAGTCTCTACCCTTTTACCACTGGGGGCTGGCCCCAAGATCTTCAGTAGACAAATGACTAAAACCCTGGGCGGCACTGACCCTATGTATTCTTTCACATTCAAATATTTACAATAAGCTTTCAGCTCACAACACAAGGCACTTGGTGCCTCCTCTTTAGCTGGAACTGAATTGCCCTCATTATGCCTTTTCCACTGGCTACCACTACCAAGAAAAATAATAAAAATACAATGATGGGGCAGTGACCAGAAGAAGGGTAGTGTATACAGCATGAATACACTGGGCAGAAGGATTCTTCTCATCTCTGGAAAGATGGATTAAGACAGTGTGAGGCCCCAAGTGCAATCTAAAACTTAGGAACTTGTTTCTAGTATACATTAGTTAATATTTCCAGAAGTAATACATCACATATAACTGAAATCTCAAAAAGCAAACCCATTCAAGTCTGGGGAGGTGTAGTGAAAGGGGAGCAGGCCTGCTTTTCATCCTGCCCAGCTCCCCACA
>LOJH01024652.1:0-11801 GCA_001685095.1 Ellobius talpinus
CATCCATTTGCATGCAAAATTCAAGATGTCATTGTTTTTTTACTGCTGAGTAAAGCTCTAAAGTGTATATGTGCCACACTTACTGCCAGTTTTAAAAGGACCAACCAAAAATGTTCTTTCAGCAAGTTAATTTCCCTAATCCCATAAAAACCCCTGATCTTTTTGTAATAAAGAGCTTCTGTATTGGAATCTCTCAGAGTCTGTGTTGCTGCTTCTGTGTCTTCTCACCACTGCCCCCCAGGAAATGGGTACCACACAAAAAGCAGCAGCAATTAGCCTACAATGAAGAGTTATAGCTGTTTAATCAATATGAGTCTAAATTGAAAAATGCAAAGAAATCATTAGTAAATGAAAATAGAATGTTACTATTTCTATCCATATTACACAGAATTTGTTATATTAATATTTTGTGTTTAAATATATGTAAAGATTTTTGTATGTGCACATGAGTGTGGGTACTTTCAGAGATCAATAGGAGGTGTCAGATATCCTGGATCTAGAATTATAGGTGGTTGTCATTCACCTGTTATGGGTGCTGGAAACCAGACCCAGATCCTCTGCCAGAGCAGTATACAATAACTGAACAATCTCTCTAGTCCCTTATCCAGAATTTTAAAGCATGCAAATCAATGTATAAAATTGGAATACATAGATATTTTTGTATATAGGAATGCATGTATATGTACAAAAATGTGAGAAATGAAGGACTTTGGAAAACAGTAAAAGTAAAAGAAACAGACAATGTATCTGCAATATTTTATTTGATTTTAAAATTATCTGAGCATAACATTAAGATTGAATAAATCCTAGTGGTAAGTACAAAGATGTTTGTAATCTGTTCTCATACAGCTCAGAATTTATAAGAAGAAGGAAAGCTGTAGTTGACAGAAATCACATACAGGTCAAAATAAAATGTCTAGCATATAGCCACTATTACCATATTGAATGAATGAATGAATAAATAAAGAATTTAAATTTGAAATTCAGCCATATAAGCTGAATTTCTCTTATCTTAACTTTCTCATTCAAAGGTTTACCCTTCTGCTCCCATATGGCCAGCAGACACAAGCAATGTCATTAGGAGACACTCTAATTGACAGTAGATGGAAACAAAAATGAATCCTTGGTTTTGTTACTTTAAGTAACAAGCATTTCAAACACAGCTTCCCTTTACTTCTAGATAAAATAATTCTTTGTCTGAAAATATGCTATTTTTGTTGAATCCCAGAGCTTTGTTTGCTGTGACCACTCTACCACAGAGCTATACATATCTACAGTCAGTTTTTCTGAAACTGAATCTCTAAATATAAGCATTAATGATGCAAATATATCTTAAACTTCTCTCTTGAAATACAGTCATGCAATTGCATAGTATTTACTGAAGGGCATTCATGTATCACAGGATAAAAAGATGAAATCATTCAATGAACTCCACTTTTGTCAATAAATTTTGTTAGCTTATTTATTGCTGCACTGTTAAAAGATGCAGGTTAAAGAAAGATACAGATATTAATGTACTTCAATGAGAAATTATTTCTCAAAATGGCATAAAAAATTATCCAGGGACTTTAAATGGCTGCTAAAATTCTGTAAGAGTAAATAATTTCCCAACAAGACTGAAAAATGGTGCCTCGTAATAAATCTGATTATCTGACAATGGTAACATTAAAGCCACAGTTTACAGATACTTCTGGATAAAAGGGCAGAAAAACATTTTACATTGCTGTTTTCCAAAAGTAATATGAAGCCCAAGGACAAGAAGTGACTCACCTTCAATCATCTATCTAGTTAGTGACGAAGCCAATATCATAGAATTTGTTTCTTGATCCCTGGTTTGTTACACTTGTCCACAGACATTCCATTCATCATGACAGCAATTCATAATGATTCTGAAAATTCAATGAATGAAGACAGAAGCCAACAAATATCCACTAATGGAAATAGAACACTGTATTTCCTCCATTTGCCTTTAACATGATCCAAGACCCAGTTCAATCTTAACAGCACTGGACCATCAATTTGAAATAATAAATTCACTTAGCTCACATGATAGTTGAAACAAATTTATGTAGTTTTACAGGCATTTGGTGGAAATAAGTACGTTGAGAATATAGTGCCAAGTGGAAAATTTTGACTCATTTCATAACTTTACAAATATATTCAATCAATCCATGGTTATTTTGCTACCTACTTGTTGTTTTCCAATTGCAACAAGTCTATTTTGGCCCTGTAAAGAAAGAATCTTTTATTCTTATCAATCAATGAAGCACACTCACACACATGCAGACAGGGACAGACAGACAGGCACACATTCACACAAATACATGCACACATCTATGGCTTCCACATCAGCTTCCTGACTTTGTATTAATAATAATTAATAAGACAGGTAGTCACACTACTAAGAAGCTGCTTTATATATTAATTTTGTTGAGTATAATGAGTGCATTGATATTATGCCATAGAAGGCATAATACAAGTTGAAGGGGAAGCTTCATTACAATGGTATTTCCTGATCATAGTTTTAAAAGGCTCAGGAAACATTTGCACTTTGCTGCAGTGAAAAGCCTATATTGCTTTGCTGAGATGAAATGAGCCACTTACTCATGCTTTAGACCATACTGGAGATGTTGATTGGATGAAGCTCACTGAAGAAAACAGGAGCCATCTATAGTGTATAGAGTTGTTTCTCACCTCTCAGAATGTTTAAGAATCCTTTCCTCCTAAACAATTACATGAGAATGAGAAAGCAATAAAAATATATTGATTTCTGCCCAAAAGGAGAATGTTAGAACTTAAGGCTTTTTAAATGTGTATGTAACAATTATAATTAAATGAGAAAAAATCATAAAGTTGAGAGGGACTTGCAGAGACAAGGGAAGAGTTAGAGGGGAAGAGTGAGAAATACACTAACCAATCTATCCTAAGTTAACATAAACCTGGAGAAGCCAAGAGAAATCTTCATAACTTTAAGTACCACATTACTAGAAATGAAGTGAGCTTTCATCTTCAGGTTTCTTCAATATAATGTTTTTCTCCTACATATAAAGGTAAACATTAAATTAAATGAGAAATACAAAAGAAATAGTATTTTACCAGTGGAAAATATTTAGAGGACAAAAGATATGGTAAAATATAAGGATGACACAATTTTGACAAACTAAAATAAAGCATTCTGGTGCTTTTTGTATTTATTTTCTATAAACTGAAACATTTCTTCCTTGCGGGTTGGGGGGACTCCTTAAACCTCAGAAAACAAACAAAACCCAGAGGTCTGAACTGAAATTCACAGGATTCACAATGCTCCTTCACAAAATGATACAAGCAATAACAATTGCAAAGGAGGGAGACTCTGATCACCAAAATATCTGTAGTGCTGTGGGAAGATTGAGGGACACAGCCTTTCCGATGTGTACTGGGTTATGGCTCAGACTGGGCTGGACTTTCCGTGATGTAGTTGCCTTGGTGTCATTCACGCTCCTGTAAGGAACCCCTCTCTTGATCTTGTAGATGTAATCCCAATATACTCACTGATTCATTTTGTCACACTTGGGTGGAATTGTTTCTTTTTTCCGTCTTTTGCCTTAACAGAACAAAGGGACATTAACGCAAGGGGTGCATATCAATTTTCAGCCACTCCAAGTATGCATGAATAAGGCACTTTCATCTTCACCTTTCAAGTAGTTGGACTGTCACAAACAATTCCAACCAAGATTCAGATGAACCACCTAGAGAAAAAGCTGCATAACACATAGATAATAGTTTAACTGCTTCATTCTAGGTAGCCCACTGCTTTTTTTGAATGCTTTGATAAAATTGCTCAGTCACAATGTCAAAGAGAATTCATTAGCATAGAGATGATTAGGGAAGAAAAGTTTTGGCTGTTTGTTCTCAATTTATACATAT
This sequence comes from Ellobius talpinus, assembly GCA_001685095.1. NCBI lineage: Eukaryota > Metazoa > Chordata > Mammalia > Rodentia > Cricetidae > Ellobius > Ellobius talpinus. Next base: position 3,907 of record LOJH01024652.1, read on the forward strand.
GTTAAAGAATAACAAAAGGCAAACCTTAAGGACATAATTGACACTTATTCATCAAGCAGGGGTTTCCAACAGTTAACTCAAAAGGATCCATTACTACCTACACACTTTTAAAAATCTCATCACTGCCAATAACTCACATTTCATCAGTACTTTGAGGAGCTTTTACCATTATTCATTCTAAACAACAGTACCACGATGCTCTAGAATTTTCTCTCTGTTATATGACTAGCCACAAACTAGATATTATAGTTCAATGTGGAAGACAGTTTGGTTTAATCAAAGTTCCTAGTATATATTATATATTTACTAGCTGAACAGTCCATCGCTCAGCAACAGAAACATAACCAATGAGGAAAAGAGGTCTTTTTTATGAATGGAAAGTGATTTTTCAAAGTAGCTGCCCAGTAGATTTCGTAGGAATGTGGCACACACAACAAAAACAATATTTTAGTATTGTCTTGGTACATGACCCCCCTTAAAGTTTTCAGGAGCTGGTCTAAGTACTGACAAGGAAATCCTGGGGTAATCTAGGGACAAAGGTAGGGAATGTCATTCTGTTTAAAAAGGGATTCTTTGGAATCGAACTGTGTGGGAAATTACAGAGTCACTGTTAAAGTATCCTATGTTCCTAATGTCAGTATCGGATGCCATTCAAATTTGAGGATGATTCTCCATTATTTCTATGTAAATGGAGCACTAGAAATATGATAATTCTTCTTATGTCTTCCTTAGAAGTTCTTTTCCTCTAATTTATTTAATCAGCATATGAAAATTTCCATTTAATCTAAATTCACATAAAATAAATTAGATTTTAAAATGAAAATAGATTTTAAAAGCAGAAACACAGCTCCTCTGGAATTATAATGCATTTTTTTTTCATTCTATATGACATGCATACCCAGTGCCCAAGGATGCCAGAAGAGGGTGTAAGAGAGTTTAGAATTTTAGTTAAATCTGCTTGTGACCCACTTGGTGGACAGTAAGAAATTAATTCATGTCCTATGGAAGAACAACCAGTACTCTTAACCTGTGAGTCATTTCTCCAGATCCAAGTTATAGGATATTTGCATGAACAGTTTAACAAGCATCCGTAGGTCTCCTCCATCTGTAGAGTACATAGCCATAACCTAATGATGGAAGGATTCCATATGAGCTTCAGAAGGTCTATAATTTTCTGGAAATCATACAGAATATTGTGAGTGTTTTTTTGTGTGTACACATATGCATGTGTACATGTGTGTGTTGCAATGATCTCAGCAGCAAGTATACATATTTTATGAAATTTCCAGCGAGGTACATGAGGGGACAAAAGATTTGAAGCCATTGATATGTTAACAATTAGAGATCTAAACTTGCAAAATGTTCTAGTTTGCACTTTATTGCCCCAATGAAAGTAATTAATAAGTTCAGAACATGAGCTAGAGAGTCACATAAACCTAGTATCAAGGTCTTTACTTACTATTATGATAATGGGCAAATAGCATAAATTTATAGAACCTTGACTATGTTTGATACATACATACTGTATCTATCTTAAAAGTCATTGTGAGAAAAATGTATAGCTCAATAAAATCAATAAAACATGGCATGTGTCTTGGGGGATATTAACAGTCTTTGATCAATGATATTAAATATCCCTGAGAAAAAAGTCATTCTGAGGATTAAATGAAATAATATGATGTGGATAGCCCTCGGGACTGCATGTGTAGTAAGTGTTTAATAACAAGTGAAATAATACATTTGAGAAGATTTTGGATGTCTAAAGAATTTAAATAGAACATATCATCCAGTTGGTTTTAAGGTCAAAATCAAAACTGCTAGACTTGTTACATTAGTATATTGTTCCCAGAGTCCAAACAAGCAGGCAAGTGATAGAACAAACTTTGCATAAGCCACAACATCAGCAATAAAACATTTTCTCATTATTTGACTTTATAACACAAGCATCATAGCTGGATTTTCTTAGTAATGCACATAACTGGGTTCAAAATTTAAAGCTATATCATTTGCTCCACTAGGAGTTGCTACTTCATTTTATTTGTGTTTTAATTTTTGTTGAGGTCTATGTTTGTGAGGGATAGCAACTCACTAAATGCTTTACCATTTTTCCCAGCCTGCTGTATTTCAAAGCTATATGTGAATTTTATTTGATTTTGGCAGGAAATGAGTTTTAAACATTTACCTAGAAAAATCTGTGAAAAGTTCACTTATGACATTTGTAGTTACTTTCTTGCTTAAAATTAAAGACAGAATAACAAATTTCCTTCTAATAATAATGCATTTTAGTTTTGACATTTATAACATTATAACATTTTGAATTTATTTTTATAAACGAAGTGAAATAGGAATATGTATGCATTTTCTCCATATGGATAGCAAATTCTGCCAGCACATGTTCTTGGATATTTGTACAATATGTGAAGATATATTGGTGTGATTGGTGTAATAAAACCTGAATGGTTAATAGCTATGCAGGAGGTATAGGTGCAACTTCCAGGGAGAGAAAGGAAGAGGAGGAGGTATCTAGGCATGCAGGAGAAGCTAGGAGACACAGAGAGGAAACATGAGGTGGAAGGTGGAAGAGACAATGCCATTGATATAACATAGATTAATGTGAATGGGTTAATTTAAATTATAAAAGCTAGTTGGGGACAAGCCTAAGCTAAAGGCCAAATTATCATAATTAAAAAGAAGTCTGTGCCATTCTTTTGTGAGCTGGTGCCCCCCCCAAAAAATCTGACTACAAGCACGCTTCACTTATTTACTTCTTTCTTTCCTATTAAATTTAATTTTAAAATTTTAACTGAAATATAAATTCATAAAAATTATACATAGCAATGGGTTAAGGTGGTATTGCAAATCACATAGACATTATATTATATGAAAATGATGTTAAACATATATTCTCCATAAACATTTCTGACTGGTGAAAACACTAAAATCATCTAGCTTTTTTTTAATGCTTTGTACAGTACATTATTGCATCTATAGCCAGCCAAACTTCTTACTGAAATCTAAAAGACAAAAAAACCTCAATATATATAATTACATTATTTAAAAATTAATTTACCTTCTTCAAGTATTATATATCTTCATATGTTAAGAGAATATATATATCATTTTGCCAGATAATATAATAATAAAAATCTCACTAATGAAATCATGATAGACATGTATATCTATATATCATACATCTATATTATGTTCTCTCTGCTCCCCAGTTTTTGCCTCCTCTACCTTTGTTTTCTCAACTTAATCCTTGACAAGACTGAGCACCAATTAAACATGAAAGAAAACTTATTCAAATGACGCTTATGGCTAAGAATAAGAGAGGCAAAAAAGTAAACTCACGAATAAACATCTCAATCTTGGTAGTTTGAGAGGCTTCAGGAACAGGATAAAATAAATGAAGGGTAAGAATATCTTTGTCTTTTATGAGAACAGCAGGGCTTTTTCTGGGAAAGGTAGACACTACTGATTTTGAATTCTTTCATGCTTCTCTCCAATCAGTTTTCAATTCTTATACTCCATGTGGATGAGATTATAATAAAGTCACAGGATATCAAGTAATCACTATGCCAATTAGCTTAGATCCAATTTGGTTTGAGTAACCCACCTAAGTCTTTATTGGATGCAGCCTAATAGTACAGACTCTGCATTCAACTCAAGTCTATAGTTATCCTTTTCTATTAAAATGAAATCAAGAACTGCTTATAAAATGGGGTCTTCTAAAGTAAAGCACAGCCTAAAAACAGCTTTATATAGTATGAAGTAACTTACAACAGAATATAGTCTGATGTCAACATTTTAAATACAGAGAAAAAGACAGACTGTTGTTTTGGATTTGATTGTGTCCTTCAGGCTTTATCAACCTATCTATCCATTTATTCTGTATAACCACAGTGTTATTCGAGTACCCTACTGGAGAATCTCTTATCCATTTATTCTGATTGTTTGACAGGTAGGATTTCTAAACATTTATTCTGTATATGTGTTTGAATTTATGATTTACATGCACCATATGTGTGCATTGTACATGAACCCCTCCCTCAAGACCAAAAGAGAATGTCAGATAACCTGAAAGTAAAGTTACAGACAGGTGTGTTGTACTCTGAACTAAACCTGGTTCCATTAATTTTCTATTCTAGCTTCAACAATTTTATCTAGTTTCAATAAAAGACATGTTAAAGATATTGTATGGAGTTTATGCTTTTTTGTTTTATATTATATTTGTGAAGTAAATATAATTAATTAATGTTTTCAACATATTTTTATGCAAGAACATATTAGGGCTGGAAATATAGCTTACTCATAGAATACTTTCTTAGCAAAAGCAATGCCCTGTGATTCATCTTCAACAATGCAAAAAATAAATAAATAAAAACAAACCCAAGAGCATGGATTTTCTCTCTCCTATTTTAGAAACCAATTTTGATTAGCCCAAAAAAGTTAAAACTTCTCAAATTTTCTTTATTAAATATGATCTGAGATATGATTTTTGTAATTACTGTATATACATTCCATTTTTGTCTTATTACTATTTATTTCAAGCATATTATATTAACTATTTATGTTTCCTATAATTGCTACCCATTAATTTGCCTTACAAATTCTTTATACTTGCTTGGAATTTATAGGTACATAATTGGATGATCTCATGTATAAATATAAATATATATACATATATAATTACAAAATTTTTAACACTTGCCCATTGTTTTACAACATTAAGCCTTCAAATTATTTGTTATCATTCAAATGAACACCATGGAGATGGATTTCTCATCCAAATAACTCCAGAGACATCTTAGAAATGTTGTTTCACTAGCATCTATGCATTTACTAATAACTCCATGATTTCTGTACTTAAGCTCTTGGGAGTAACAAATAATGTTGATATATTTCCTAATGGTGAGCTATCTTTATATCCTTACAAGAAAATCTACTCAGTTATGGGGTAATACTAATTTAGGGGACAGATTGTTTCAATTTGCTAGTATGGCATTGACATTTGGGTATGATAGAAATAAGTAATATTAGTTTGTATTATAGGTACATTAGAAACAGTAAGTCTCATGCCATTCCCCAAATCAAATAAATGCAAAGCTCAGGTAGGGTTTAGGCATGACCATTTTCCAAAAGTTTCCCACATAACTATATCATGTACAAAGGACTAAGAACTAGAAGTCTCCTTTTCTATGGTACTTATTTGGCTTTTATATGGTTATACTATCTGCATAAAATGAATTTCAGAAACTTTACAGTTTTGAGGTAATGAAGGAATTATTTGATAAATGGCAAAAATTTTTCACATTGTAAAGTAGCAAAGGACTTATTTGTAAAAATTTTATGGACCTCTTGCATTTTGCATGTGGGGAAAGCTGTCCAATGTTATTAACACAATGTAAATATAAAGGATGCATCACATTCTTATACAGGACTGTGCAGCCAAAGCACACGATCATGCATTGCTTGTGTAAGAATTAGTAAATACTGTGAACAATATTCTAACTAAAACTATTATGAAAGGTTATGTGTATAACCTTTTACTCAGAAAGATCCAAAGTGGATTAGCCTATTTTCATTTTATTAAAATAATGTAATATACATTAGCTCTGGTCAGAAGTTTTCTGATGAAGCTGCAATTAACATCTTCTGTAAAGTTATTATAGACTCTGCAGCCTAACATTCTCTTGATAGATTAATAAAATCTTTAGCTTCCATCAATCTAAAGTTGAGAACACTGTAAAGTAACATCTGTAAATCATACATGATATTTTCCCATTTTGGAGCAGCCTGCTTAGCTGATACTTTCACAAATGTAATTGGCAATGTATTGACTTATGACTTTCTGTTCTTTGGTGATTATAGAAGCTCATGTAATGGCTCCCAAGATATAAAGTGACTTAAATCTATGATCATAGGCCATGGTAAATCATATTTACCTCACAATAAAATTATACCATATTTCCATTAAAGTACTTCTTTATGTTAACATTGCTACACTATGAAAAGTATGTGGCTATGACAAAATAATTAAAGGTACAGGTAATGGCCAATAAATTTCAAAAGTAGAACTACTAGTTTATAAAATACATAGTTAAAATCATTTTCAAATAACAAAACGTCAAAGAAAATTTTGCAATGAAGATCATGTGTGATTACATTCAAAAACAGGGTTATGCTCAACTATTGAACTCCCAAAACTCCCTCAGCATTCAGTGTTCTAGTATCATAAGTATTCATGCTATAATTTTCTCTTCTTAAAAGAGTGTTGACTGAGACCCTTATGGTGCCTAAGAATGCTTTCAGACTTTTCCTTCCCTATAATTTCACAAGTGTCTTCTAATTTCTTTTTTCCTTCTCTATGAGCAGATTTTTTAGAGAGCTTGCAAATTTGCTATTGTATTACCCAAATCAACTGTTTGCTAAATGTTTGTATTTTGGTTTGAATTTAATCAAACATATGGACTTCGAATTTTATATTCTAGTTAAAAAGTTATAACACATTTCAGCACTCTAAATAATTAACTGGGCCTGGTTTTCCATGTTATCACAAAATATATTTATCATTTCTGAATTATTGAAAAAGTACTGGGTTTATTTAGTAATTTTTATGTATTCATTTTTAGTTTGTTTATGGGTTGCTTATAATCTAGTCACTTCTTGCCAGTTCTTCTCTAGGACTTACCCATGTTAATCTCAGAAATTTAAAATATGAATTAGCATGTACAAGAAGTGCTCACTTACCTTATATCATGTTTACAAATAACTTCCATAGGAATTAAATATTTTGAAAGATTTCTGAAAGCTAAGAATATTTTATTTTTTTTCTCTATATTATTAAAACCACTCACTGAATGTTCTTCTAACTTCAAACAATTGGTTTTATTCAGTATAACATGTAACTAATACCCTATGGTAATTAGTACTTTATGTATTTAAAATATAAAAATGAATCTCTTTCAAGTTTAACTTTAATCTTATTTTCTTCTGCTTTATGTGTGTAAAGCCTTTGGGGGGACTTTTATTTATCTTGATCTATAGAACCAAAGTTTATCATAGGCTATGATTTTCTTTTAAATATTCTTGACCTCCAAATGTCACCTGTCCTGGAAGCTGTACTAATTAATGAACAGAACTGAGCAGTTTTGTATGCTTACATATAAATAACATAAATGTATCTAATAATCTAGTTAGATGAAAAGGATACAATCTTTCACACATTTCATTCATCCAAAAATAGATCATGACAAATTATTCAGCAAAAATACTAATATTAATGATTTTGTTTTTAGAAAATGTAACTAGATTTCATTGTTTACATAGCATGCTTTATTTTATGTCTAAACTATGTCATTGCCTTTTGTCATGCATTTTTAGAAAAAATATTTTCATTGCTTAATGATTAATCTTTTTATTGAATTTTTCTAAATTAAAAAAATTATCCATATAACACAATCTAAAGCATTGGAAAAGTCAGAGGCAATGATAGTTCTCATTAGCATATGTAAGGATTCTTTTATGAAGATGCTACAAGTAAGAATAAATAATGAACAATTTAGCATTTTATACCTTATCTTTGCAAGTACCAAATTTATAGCTATTGTTAATCAAATTAAACAATTAGACTACTTTTTTCCAAATGAAGAGGAGAACATCATATATTCTTAAATGTCCTAAAAACTATTTTCAAGTGTTCTAATTTATTCTATGCTTAATGAGCTGTATTAGCAGTTATGATGTTTCATTTCTTCTTTCCTTTTTTTAAAATATTTATTTATTTATTATGTATGCAATATTCTTTCTGTATGTATGCCTGAAGGCCAGAAGAGGGCATCTGACCTCATTACAGATGGTTGTGGGCCACCATGTGGTTGCTGGGAATTGAACTC
>LOJH01024653.1:0-19033 GCA_001685095.1 Ellobius talpinus
CAGGACCAGGAACCATTCCCCTCTGGGTGGATAGCCTCAGTGCAGGAGTAGGCATTTTTCCTGGGCCAAGGACCTTGCAGCCAATAGGGCAGGCGGTCTGAAAGGTTGTCCTCAGCAGAGGGACAGGATTTCTGGAGGTTGAAGACCCCGCAGACAAAAGGGCGAACTTGGGGGGAGGGGAGGATTGTGTGGAGCCAAGAAGCCCCTGCAGCAGGAGCTGGAGGTGCAGTGCACTCCCCTGCGGCCGGGCTGGTGCACACTCACCCCTCTGGATGGGTAGCCACAGTGCAGGAGCAGGAACTGTGATATTGTTTTTCTTAAAGTACTTTCTAGTCTTTTTGCTATTTTATTAAACTTACTGAACTATAGTTGCTTCTGATCTTATTAATTTAATAATTTTAATTTATTTATTTCAATAAGCATAATTTTTTAATTTATAAAGTCCAAATTATCAGTTTAAAAATTGGACAGTGGATATAATTTGTGTTTTTAAAAGTTCTTATATTTTTTCAAGATTACAATTTAATAATTCCAGCATTTCCCACTTCCGGTGATTGTTTTTCAAAAAAACCTTATTTTTCTGTAGTGTATGTTTTGAATTTATTTCTGACAATTTCACACATGATTACTGTAAGTTTTGCTGCCAGTGGCATCATGAAGATAAATCTGTTTTTATGTTATAGTCTGGAAAACTTGCAGTTACACTTTTCACACTTATAATTACAACCTATGTCAAGGTCACTGCTACATGTGGGGGTGAGGTAGAGGTGTGTATAGGTTATTGGCATCGTTGTAACTAATCACCACAAACTGAGTGGCTCAAAACAGAAAGTTCCTCACAGTCTTAGAGCTTTAAAGGCCAAAGAAGATCCTGCCAGGAGCACTTAGGTGTAAACCTCTTATGGTTTTTCCACCTTCTCTGGGGTTCTAGGCATTCCTAAGCTTCTGGCCCTTTCTATCACTTCAGTTTCTCACTCTATCTGTGCATGCCCTTATCCAGTTTGTCTACTTCCTTTGACTTCTCTTATAAAGATAATGTCATCAGGGGTCATCTCCCTTAATCCCTTTAACTTACCTACAGCTACAATGAAAATTTCCCAGCAAGATCTCTGCTGGAGTTCTGGGTAAATATAATTTTTAGTGTCCACCATTCATGTTACCACAGAGGTTATATTTTCTTTCACATTTTAAAATTGTAGAAATACAACTGCTTTGACATTGTCTGTTGTAATTATCCTTCTCCACACTGAATCTTAATTGTAGTCTTGTCAATAATCCACTGACGGCATATTGTGTGTCTGTTTTTATAAACTAATAGTATTTTGTGAGGTTTTAAAAGTATATGTTTATATCTTTTAAAAATGGAAGTGACTTTATTTCTTCTTCTGTTTTTTCCCCCTTTGAATGTTTTTGTAAAGACTAGACTGAAGAAAGCTAGTGGTAGCACAAAACTTCATCTATTACTGGTGTTAGAGAAAATGCTTCAAAGTTCTTCCCATTAAGTATAGTATTGTCTACAGATCTGTTGTATTATAATGTGACTTATGTTGACAAGTGAGACATCTATTGCTAGGAGTTCAGAAAAAGGTGATGTGAATTTTGTCAAAAGTCTTCTCTACATTTTTTGAGGTGATGATATGGTTCTTTTATCTTTGGATCTATTTGCATAAGATGTTACTTATTAATTTGTCTAAAATCAACCATTGCATGCCTGGAATTACTGTAACTTAATGACGTTATGTGATTTTTTTAAATGTATTGTTGAGTTATTGTTTTACTGAAAAATTTGCATATAGGTTCACCATGGAAACTGTTCTGTGTATTCAAGTACTGTTTTTAAGTTTTTATTCACTTTAACTTTGTAATAACAGTTTTGCACAATCAGCTTGGAAGTGTCTCTTTCCTTATATTTTAAGCCTGCAGTTTGAGAAGTATTAGTATTGCCCCTTATTATAAGGTCTAGTATAAATCCACAGTGAGTCTGTGCATTTATTAATATCCCTTTGTTGGGAAACCATCACTTCTTCAATTTAATTGCATATTATAGACTTGTGTAGACTGTTTATATCCTTTAAATTCAATTACTCAGATCATATGTGTCTAGAAATTTATTTATTCTTTCTGCATTCTCTAGTTTATTGAAATACAAATTTTAAAAATATCATCTTCTTGAACTCCTGGCACTAAATTTTTGTTTGTTCAGATCTAAAATGCTATATTTCTAGAATTCATCTTGTTTATAATTGCCTTTTGTCATCTAACTCTTCATCTGTATTTTATCTCAGCTTTCCTTGTTGCCTAACACATATTGTACTAAAACAATAATTTCTGCCTCATGAACACACAGGAGTGAGTTGTGACTAATTAGGTGGTTAATCCATCACCCTGATTTTTATATTCTTCACTACTTCCTCAAATATCTCACTTTTTAATTTGGAATATTCCAAATTCCTTTCTAATCACACTACTTAACTTTCATGAGTTTATAGAAAACTTTTTTTTACTGATGAGTTTAACCGCATATTATCTTGCATATTTATTGGCCCTCTTTGCCAGAGATTGATAATTTGCCCTTTCCCAGAAGTCAGACATACACATGTGACTTACTTTGGTCAATGGCATGCAAGTTGAAAAGCATGTATTAGCTGAGCAGGGGTTGTATGAGAATCTGGTTCTTATTCTCATCCTCTGTAGCAAACTTTGTTCCATCCGGATGGAGAACAACTGAGCCGCATCCTAGTGTAAAGATATCAAATTATGGCTTTGGCAGAAGCTATTGAGCTGTTACTATATCTAAGACTTAGTCAAGCAACAGTGGGAAATTAGAGACTGACTTAGATGTGTAGAATGTGACCTGAAGTCCCCAGAACAAAGAGAAGGCAGATAGAAAAGCAAACACCTCACCTCTGTTAAAAAGTTTGCATAGATGATCAGCTGGTTAGAATTTCCTTGATTGTAGGGAATTAGAATATTGCATTTCCGAACCTAAATTACTTTCAATTTTAATTACCCACCATTAATAGAGTTTAATATAGCTTGCCCACCTCAGTGTCAAACTTAGCATTGTGTTGACTTTAGATTTTTGGTTTTGTATTTAACCAGGTATGTACATATGCATGGGTTTGTGTCCACAAAGTGAGGTTCCTGCAGGGAAAGAAGAGGGCTTCTGATCTAAACAGGGCGTTATAGGCAGCTGCCTGACTTAGCTTTTGGTAACTAAATTCAGGGACAGTGATATCTCTCCAGCCTCTAACCTAACGTGCTCACTATCCTATGAAATCTTCTGGGATATAATAATAGCTCACCAGCCTGTATGAAACCAATGCTAAGAATATCATCAGATAGCATCTGAAACATACAGGGAGATTTGTCTGTTCTGCTATAACTACCCTACCTGATTTTTCTACACTGGTTTTTAAAGGTGTCTTGATTTATGGTTTTCTTTTGTTCTGTAACTATAAAATCTTCATAAGGCTGTTAACACATTGGAATATGATGTTTGAGGAATTCATGTTCCCCAGATCACACCCCACTCATATTTGGCCCCAGAACTAATTCTTATTCCATTTTTGGTAAGAGTCATTTGGAGTGTCAACAAGGATATGTCTAAGTTTACAGTCTATGGATTTTGAAAAGGAATCCATGGCATACTTATATCATGGAAGGTGTTTCTTCAGGCCCTATGACTTCAAATTCAAATTATCTGTTAAGTGAACACTAATTTGTATTAGGCCAAAACCCATTTTCATTTCTTAGGAGTTGCTGGGTCTGAGAAAAGGGATAATGTAAGCCCTTGACTAAAGACTGATGTTTTGAAAGCACTTGACTACTTTAAAATGCTCTGCTAAGTCAAGTTTCCTGCAAGAACTCCCTTTAGCAACACTGGGCAGCACTCTCAGGGTGGTCTGGGGAGGCAATTCCTAAAGTTTACCAGGATTAGTTCTTAATAGACTGGAGCCTAAATTCCAAGTTATTAGATGGCTCTCTCTGCAGAGAGATCATTGTTAATGGAGGGCATTGTACCTAGCTACAAAGAATAGAATGTAAGCTATCCCAGTTATGTGTCATGAATAAACCAACCTGTTTTTCTTGATTTTTTTTTTTCCTAAGAGAAGGGAAACAAGCAAACAGGCTTTCCTGGAGGGGAGAGCATGCCCAGGTATCTGGCTTTCTTTCATCTATTCCACCTTGAAATCCTTGTTTAAAATGACTTAAATTGCCACAGAAACACTATCCTCCCTGAGCTAATCTGCTCACTGATGCCCAGAAGAATGCGCGCTGAATAACAAGTCTGAGCAGACTGCCTGGGACAGGGCTCCCGAGAGCATGAAGGCACCAGTTTACTCCACATAAAAGGGAATGGAACACATTTGCTCTGTTTTCTGCTTTTCTGTTGTGAAATATGAGAAACACTTTCAAGAAGTTCCTTAGCAATCCCCAAGAATAAACTATTCCCTGCCCCCACACATCCCTTTCTCTTTGTGGAAATCAGATCACAGCCTCCCAGTGATTTCTCAGAAGAAAATCAAAGCCTACTGCTCCTGAAACATCCAAAATCCTCTCCCTTCCCCAGAACACACTAGTGGCCTTGCTGCTCCAACAGCACTGTGGGAGTCTGAGTTCATATCCTGGTATTGCCAAGGAGATGACATCACTCCTACTTTCCATAATGAGTTCTTCCATATGTGCTGCTTGCTGAGAAAAACACATATGTGGAATCTGTAGATGAAATATGCATGCACTGTGAGCCTACTCCAACTTCCTCTCTTCAAGGAAACAACCAAGTATGCAATTCAAACACAATTTAAATGACATGATAAAACGGCATTCTCTTTTCTGAATTCAAAAACAATCCCCAAGTCTGCAAGGACTTAACTCACTCCAGTGATGCATAAACCTTTTGTGAAGTGCTCTTCACATAAGGGTTTGTCTTAATGGGGAGTCACTAGCTAAGTACACACAAAAGAATGGGTACTGTTTCTAAGTGCTTAAAATGCGCTGAGTGCTAATACGGGGGTTTAATGCTTGTGGTACAGTTCCTTGGATGGTGGCATTCTTTCCATTTAAGAGATGGCAGTAACTGAGGCTGAGATGCTAAATTAGGTCAGTTGTGCAGCCTGGGTCCAGACAGAGAAGCAGGGGAACACCTGGAGCTCCTTCTACCTCTTTGCACCAGAAAACTGCACAAGATGGAAGGCACATAATTGTTGTTGATAAGATGATTTGAAATAGGATTGCTTGCCAAATCTCCACCCCAGAATGCTTCACAATCTGTTCGCTTGATTTTTTTCCCCTTCTCTTTCTGAAGGTGGGATGAAATAACAGAAGCAGGCACTTTGAAGCCTTTTGGGAAAAATAAGTGCATTAAGTTAAGACATAGGAGCTTCTGTCCTGCAAGTACAAACTGAACTTCCAAAGGAGTTTGTTCTTGTCCGACTTTAAACCAAATGATTTGTGTCACCACAGAGTCATTAATTCCTGCATAGGTTTACGTGTTTCTTTTCTTCTTGTCTGCCTTAAGTCTTTTCTTTAAAAACTAGGTGAACAAATCCTGTTCACTAATACAACTGGGGTTTGCCAATGATTTTGTTACCCTACCCCATTCCCTTTCTAATCTTGCTAGAAAGTCAATAGGTTTTTCCTCTGGGGCTGTCCTTAGTCTTTAGCTGGTGATTGACACTTGTTTCCTATCTCTCTCTTGTTTTCCCGACTCCTTCCTTCATCTCCATTCTGGGTAACTAAGCTTCTGCCAGTGAGGTCTTTTTCCTACAGTCTGTTCTAAGACCTCTCCCGCTTTGTAAGCACTCAATCTTTCCAAGGTTGACCAGTTTCTACAGTTTAACCCTGGTTTTCACCAGGTTGAAAATGAATAGTGTTGGTGTTACAAAAGCACACCCTCTTCATCCACCCAGAGAACTGTCACCCAATCATGGTCTCCAGCCCCCAGGAAGATATCTTCCCTTACCTGTGAGCAAGGATCCATATTGTTAGGACACATTGGAGGAAATGGGAGAGAAAGGTATATCCTCCTTGGCCTCTCAGAGTCCATGAGAAGGAGTTTACTGTGTTCCCTGGGTATAGTCCCATACCAGGGCTAACTGACAAGCTCTTAGTTCAAAGAGGATCTTTTGTGAAAATCCTCATTTTCCTGATTTTCTAAGGAGTCCTCGGAAGCAGACAGGCACATCCTAAACATTGTGAGAGTATTCGACAGGAGCCAAGGTTTCAAAGGAATCTTAAATTTATACCGAACACAAAATTCCACACTTGCCAGTGACTGAGATCTGCACCACATGGTTCTGGGGAAGGAAATGCAAGAATCAGCTGAAAGGGAGGGAGGGGGTGAGATGTGGTTGCTAGCAGCGAGGAGCACGAGGCAGAATTAGAAATGTTTCATCCTTCACTCATTGATTCCAGCTTTCATTCTATACAAGTTTATTTTTAAAAAAAAATGTGGATGCTCCATTTTCAGAGGCTGATCTAAAAATACATGCCTGCCTGCCTGCCTGAGGCTCCAGTGTGTACACAAATCCAAACCCACAAAAGAAAGTGATTGTATTCAGCAGCACAGTAGACCGCAGAACTGAGCTGAAGGATCCCTTCCAGGAGGTGGGTGACATGTGAGCATATGATACACATGTTTATATTGTCAAAGTTGATTTTATGAATGGGCCGAGCTAGTTTTTGCACGTGGAGATTTGAAGGGATGTGAAGGGAGTTTTACAGGTATGATCCCATATGGGCCACTAACTTCTACAATGACTTCCCCATCATTTCAGAGACTACAAGGTTGACAGTCAACATTGAGCAGGCAGGTCATTTCCATATGATGAGCATTATACTTTGCTTTTATAAAATGAACTATTTTACCACACATAAGGATGATGTAAGTCACAAACCATAGAAGGAATGTGAGTCAATAGTGGAGCATTAAGTCACCTAGTGATGTCATAATCATCTTTTCTTATGATTTTCTCACAGTAACGAAATCACCTAAGGATCCATTTCTCAGAACACATGGTTGTATTAAAGGGATGGGTGGTTCTATTGATATTAGGATTAACAGATGATCAATGTAACTAATGTTGATTAAGTAACTTGTTAAAAGCCATGCCCATAGAAATACAATGTTTGATTTCATAGCCCATGCACCAGATGAGAGGTGGTCTGTATAGAGATTAACAGTGTGGCCAGCTTCTGGCTCCAGAATTCCTGGGTTTGAAGTTTAACAATACCCATGGCTAACTTCTTAGTCATAAGGAAGCTTTTTCAAAGAAATTTTGTCATTTTTAAAAGTGTATTAATGTAAGTATTTTATCTGCATATGTGCACCATGTGTGTGCAGTGCCTCCAGAGGCCAGCAGGGGGCATTCCATCCCTTGAAACTGGTGTTACAGATGGTGTTATGTGGGGATCAAACATGAATCTTTGAGTTCTTACCAGTGTTGTATCTCCAGCCCCACAGAGAAGCTTTTCATTTTTCTGCTCCTTAGCTGTATCTTATGAATAAATTGAGGACAATAATTTAAAACATCTTATAGACATATAGAAATATTGTCTGATGTAAAGTCACCGATTAACTTAGATCCTCGAGTACTGGTGGCCCTTCACTTTGTATCATTTCACCAGGCAATCCTTCTGGAATAAATGACTAATGTGTGCCTTATATAAATGCAGAGAATTTCACGTGTTAATGCTTGGCCAGTTCACATTTACATGGGTTGAGTTCACATAAATTGCCCAGTTGAAACTAATGAAAGATCGGGAACATGGTTCAGGATTGGGGGAAATTGAACATGATGCTTGGAATAGTAACAGAGATTTGAGAAAAGAGGCTGTTGGTTAATTTTCGGTCACTGTGACAAAATTCCTGAGTACATCAACTTAAAGGAAGGACTTAAAATGCCTAACATTTTCTTCAGTTTTGCTTATTCCAGTGGCTTTGGGCCTTTACTGAAGTAGTCAATATGGCAGAAGCACCTTGTAGAAGAAAGCTGCTCATCTCATGATGGCTACGAAAGGAAGGAGGGTAAAGGAGAGGTACCTGCTTGGTGGCAGGGGGCGGTGCTGGGGAGACAGAGTCACAAAAGCCCTTCCAGCTTCTTAGTGGCTTCTTTTCTCTACTTAGGCCCTATCTTTTCAAGTCCCTCAGCTTTAAGATGAATTCTACAAAGTGGAGTCAAAGCCTTCTACACAAGAGCATCTGAGGGATATTGCAGATATAAACTGTAGTGGCAGGTTTCCGTGGCTAACAAAAAGGTAACACAAACACTCTGAGCCGTCGCAAGGGAGGTAAGGAGTAAGAACAATAAGTATGAGTTCATATCCTCCCTCTGCAGTTACAATAACTTAGTCTACTGAACTAGGCTGTCAAAGGACAAATTAACAGGATAAAAAAATATGTTCTAGTTAACCAGCACATACGCATGGGGGCTGTGCAATATTAGAAATTCAGCAAATGGGCAGATGGTTAAAGCTTAAATAACACATACCTGGGGGAGAGGAAAGAGAGTATTAGGCACTTTAGAGTGATTATAAATGAATTGTTAGGAAAAGTGAGCAGCCTGATGTTCTGGGACAAAGTTCCTCTGTACTACAATTGTGGTGTTGTATTTTCAGTCTCTTCCTCTGTGATGGGAATTGAATCATGAATCAGAGGATGAAGAGAATCATGTTCCATTCTGACAGGCACAGATTTAATGGCAATAGGGAACTTGGAGACATTGGCTGTGTTTTCTTCTTGCAGGTGCTCTCAGTGTGGGGTCTGGAAAGTGCCTTATTTGGGGGGATGTTTTTGTTTTGGAGCCTCATCTCTGAGAATAAAAGAGGTTAGCGAACTTCTGCAATGAACCAGGCAACAAGTACTTTCAAGGCTGCAGGCCCTTGGTAATCAGTTGCTGCTATGCAGTTCTGTTGCTGAAACTGCTAAGGCACAGATATGCTGTCTGCAAGCAAAGGAATGAGTGTGGGTGTCTGTGCTTCAACAGTTGCTTGTGAGCACTGAAAGGTGAATTCCATATCCTTTTTACATGTTGTTAAGCCTTATCCTTACCCAACTCTTTAAAAATTCAAAATCTATTCTTCATGCAGATTAGATATTAAGAGGCATCAGGCAGAATCACCATTAGACTACAGTCCCATCTTTGGTGTGAGACCCAGGAAATTAGCTGAAGTTTCTGCTTCAGAGGTCAAAACCACCCATGGCCATACTGAGCGTCTAACTTTCCAGGATCCATTCAAGGGCTAGGGAAGGAAGGAACAGGGGCTTGGGAGACCTTTTGCTTACTGGGACTCAAGCTGACATGTTGTAGACTTTATCTTGTTAAGGTTCTCAAAGCCCCTATGAGGCAGCAGCATTATCTACTGCTCATGCAAAGGTGAGAAAGGGCCACTGTTATTCCTTGCCCACCGTAATTGCCATGACTGACACTCCTGTAACAAAAAACAGGTTAGCCAGAGGGAAGCATAGCTAATTTATTTAATCAAAATGTTATGGGACACAGAAGCCTTCAGGAATGAAGCTCAAATAAACCAGGGGAAAATGTCTGTTTTTATGCTTAAGTTTGATGAAGATTGGACAGCTGTGCAGAAGTGTAACCAGACTAAAGTGATAGACTTAAAGCAATAGACTGGCAGAGGTGGGAAACCAGCCTGTTCAGATTCCTTTGGGCCCTTGTTACATTCCTTTCTCCCAGGTACACAAGGAGGCCACTCTGGGAGGAAGTTCTTGTAAGCTATTATCAGATAAGGTCATTGGGGTCCTTCCTGATAGCAGACTCCTACACAAAACATCAGAGGAAGATTAAGGAAATGGTTTGGATTCTATGAGCCATCTTGGGAAAGAGGAATTCAAGCTTCTCTAAGTCACTGAAGGAGAGGAAGAGGAGCAAGCAAGAGACAAGGGAGGCTCTGGTCCTTACCCCAACATCCTTCAATATAATATCCTCAGCATGTCAATGTGGCACACTTTTTGGGTATTGTTTTCTGGACCCTAATGCAGCAGAGGAACATTTTTCAGAAACATAGCACAGCCTGTAGGTAACAGGCCTGTGATCCTATGTAGACCAACTCCAAAGCTCTGTTCATCGCACCACCTTTCCAAGCATACCGAAAACCCAAGTTAGCCAGGCCCTGACTCATTAGTGAACTTTTTTGAAGCCATAGGAATGACATTCATGAATCTGATGGATCCATTTCGATTAGTTAATTTTGTAAGTTTTATGTAAGAAATGAATAGAAAAGACATCAGTTAGTCACTTTTTGAGTTTGCCTAGGATTAGCTGATAGAAGAAAACTGACCATAAATATGGGTATCACTGTCCAATGATGTGGGATCTCATACTGAAAGAGAAAGAATAAAAGAGAGGATAGAAAAAGAATAATGAAACCAGTATTCACTTCTTCTTGCTTTCTAAATGAAACATAGCGAGCCACCTGACATCCCTGCCAACTCATGCTCCCACCCTCATGCCTTCCCTGCCTAAATGGATTGTGCCCTTTCAAACCATGAAACCATATAAATCCTTTCTGCCTTTAGGTGCCTCCTATCATGTGTTCAGTTACAGGAAGGAGAAAAGTAACCATTACATCTGATCCAATCTGTCTTTATTTTCCTGGTGATGTGGAATGCATGATGATGCCAACATTACCAAGCAGCTATGAGATGGTTAATGAAAGTAGACTTCAAGACAGTAGCTCACAGCTAGGAGCAAGCTTGACCACTCAGGGTCCTTTGTCATCATCAGAAATGTTTTAAATTATAACAAATGGGGATGGGGCTACAAGGAGGTCATTGATAGAAGACAAACATTCTGTTAAATGTTCTGAGTCTAGGACAGACACACAGAGAAAATAATGGTTCCAACCTAAACACAGATAGTCAAATCTCTAAAGGACCAGTATTTCTGTAATTGCAAAGTTCTGTTCTCACCATAGCAAATTTCTACAAAAGAGAGGAGCAAAAGAAAAGTCATTGGTAGCCAAGAGACACAGTCCAAACTTTATTTAGCATAATCTACATTACAATCTTCAAATTAAATTATACTTTAACCAGTGACCAAAACGTATTTTCTAGACATCTCTGCTTAGGAAGATTTATGGAAAAGTGCCATTTTGCTATCTCCTCACCTTTGCTATTCTTTCTGTATCTGTCAGCATCTTTTAGACCTATTCTTAGCTCTCAATGTTTCCTCATTGCCTCAGATCTAGCCAAGCTTCACCTTCCTTTCAAGCTGTCCCATTGCCCTCTGGTACCTACTGTACTCTTTATGCACTAACAGGCCAGAGATTCAAATGTAAAGTTGTGTGTTACTGAGATGATTCTCCCCAATGAATCTCTGGGTACCAATCCTTTCCTGTATCAAAAGTGTCTCTGACCATTCCTGTAATACCAAAAATGAGTGGTGTGGGAGGTCTTTCTGTCTATGTGTTGCATTTATTGGCTAACGAATAAAGAACTGCTTTGAACCTATGGCAGGGACGAACAGAACTAGGTGGAAGAAACTAAATGGAATGCTGGGAGAAGGAAGGCGGAGTGAGAGAGATGCCATGGAGCTGCTGCCAGAGTCAGAAGTGTTGAAACTTTGTTGGTAAGCCACAGTATGTGGTGATACACAGATTAATAGAAATGGGTTAAATTAATATGTAAAACTTAGCCACTAGGAAGCTAGAGCTAATGCGCCAAGCAGTGATTTAATTAATACAGTTTCTGTGTCATTATTTTGGGGCTGAGCATCCGGGAATGACCAAGGAGCCTTTTTCCATGCAACAAATGAGAAACTTAGGACAGATCAGTCACCATTCATTTGAGATAGTAAAAAAAGGTCAGGTAAGACAATAGACTGAGTCAAGAAAAATTAAAGCATCATATGTATTCTCTGAAATATTTTTTTTTGAATCAATGCTTAGCTCAAGCTACCCTAGATAAGATATCTTTATGGATTTATGTTGCCTGGTAGTCAGAAGATAGAATCAGCTCCCCAGTATAAACGTAACCCCTGACCTCAGCATCTCTTCTACCTTGACTAATCTGCATGTCATGGAGAGTCCATAAGAGATAAAGAATCCTATCACCAAAACATAGACAGAATTCTTTTTCCTCTACCTACATGAAACCCAGAAAAATGTTCCTATGGAGAATCTTCAGTGATGTGAAGGCAGATTATCTCTGAAACAAAGAAAACACTAATGGGGTTGATTTTGTTGTTACACACACACACACACACACACACACACACAATGGCAGTTCCACAGCCCGACAAAGGTTGGATTTAATAGCAACTTATTCATAGGCAAGCAACTCACTATATCAGAACCTCAGTTGCTTAGCCACCAAATGAGGATGCATTGCCAATGCTACTAAGAATACATAACATAAACTTAAGAAAAATATTGAGTTATTGGACCCCAAGGGTTCAGCAAATAACAGTTCATTTTATTTTGCATATGAAGTGTTTGTTCTTGACTGAGGAAGATATACTTAAGTGAGATCAACTGTTAAGAGGATCATCTCCCATGTTTTAAAGCATTGATAATATGATCAAGAGTGAGCTGGACACTAAGAATTCTAAGACTTCATATTTACTTTTAGGGACTTGGTAGTCTGGAAGGGTGTAGTTTGTTTCATACCAGAACATTTTTAAAACAAATGGAAACATGTATAATACACAGATCTGTTACTTTTGGTTTTTGGAACAGTGAACTCAAATGAAGCAGAGAACAGCAAAGAAACCTATGGAGTGAGGAAACCCACTGGATGTCCATTCATGAGGAGGAGAAGGAGAACAAAGATTTTTTTAGAAGAAATATAAATATCTATTTATTTCTAACACAAATGCAAGCTAGTGTAACTGTTTGGAAAGAATATATATCTTATTTGCAGATATATATATTCTTTCCAAACAGTTAATATGTTAATATAATATGTATATTATAAATATTGAATGTATACTTTCTTTTTTTAATTTTTAAAACAATCTTATTTTACATACCAATCCTAGTTCCCTTTCCCACTTGTCTTCCCACTCCTCCCACCTTCTCCCCACTCCATCCCCATCCACTTTTCAGAGAGGCATCCCATGGGGAGTCAACAAAGTCTGTCACATCACTTGAGGCATGACCAAGGTTCTCCCTGCTGTATCTAGGCTGAGCAAGGCATCTCTCCATAGGGAATGGGCTTCAAAGTGCCAGACCATGCGCTAGGGATAAATAAGCCTTTCACTGTCTGCCCATGCCACACAACTGTCACTTGCAACTTGCATTTGTAGGGGGAGGAGGTAGGTGGTAGGGGAGTGGGGAGAAGAGAAGAGGATTGGAGTGGAGAATATGAGGGGTACGGAAGATTCAGTTGGGTAAAAGACAGAGCAAGAACAAGGAAAGAGATACCTTGAATGAGGGAGCTTTCGTGGGGTTAGCAAGAAACCAGGCACTAGGGAAACTCCCAGGAAACCACAAGGATGACCCCCATCTAAGAACCTAAGCCATAGTGGAGAGTGTACCTAAAATGTCCCTAGCCTGTAATCAGATTGATGATTTCCTCAATTGTCATCATAGAACCTTCATCCAGTAACTGATGGAAGCAGATGCGGAGATCTACAGCTAAGCACCAGTCCGAACTCCTGGAGTCAGTCATAGGGAAGGAGGAGTGATATTATGAGCGGGGGGGGGGGCAAGACCATGATGGGGATACCCACAGAAACAGCTGATTAGAGATAGTGGGAGCTCACAGACCCCAGACTGACAGCTGGGGAACCAGCATAAGGCTGAACACTGTGCATCTTTAATCAGCTATTAAATGAGAAATTACTAGCAGGATAGTTTTGCCTCGCTTCCCAGGAGGCTAAAGTCTTATTCATATTCTTAAAAAGGAAGTTGAAGTTTCCAGAGCACTTCAGAAAGAAATCTGTATGCTACACCTTTTTTTATGACTCAGTCATTTCCAAACATGACTGCATTGAGTGCCTTTTAAAGACTTCTGCCTTCATTCTCCAAAACCCCGGGAAAGGATTCTTTGTGGTCTGACATTCCTTTTCAGTTACTGTGGAGGAAAGCACACCATGAAAATTTCCATATGTTCCTCTTCTCCTGTACATATTTATGTGAACAGTTTCCTTTTTAACAACTCTCAAAACATATGCTCTTTTCCAAGTTATTTCCCCTGAAGTGATTCAGCGGTGGCATGATGCATGGATTATAGGGACCATGCAAAGTAACCGAGTCAGGTGTGACATTTGAACTTGTTAAAAGTCACTGTGCCAGAAGACATCAAGCGGCAGGCTTTGGCCACCAGCTTCGGGTGGTCACGTCATTCTACTTCAGTCTGTGATAAAGCTGTTAGGACTGAAGCAGGTTGCTAGTTTAACTGACAAGAGACTGTCACTAAACTAATTTTTTTTTCATGTAACGTCCTTCCAAATGCAAAAGCTTGGATCAGGGTGAAGATGGGAGACAATAAATACAAGTCCTGAAAGTAGAAGCTCTCAATTTCTCGTTCTCACCCCTGATTTCTACTGAATTGCCGAAAACAACACGGGCATATGTCAAGTTGCAAATGCCCAGCCAAAATTTCTCTACACACCCATTACAAACTTGTGTTGATAGTACTTCTCACTCCACAGTCAGTTTCAATTTTGAAATTTATACACATTGTGTTAGTAGTTTGAATAATTTTGAAGATCCGTTTACACAATCACTATGCTTTAAATCTTGTCTGACTATCTTCCAAAGGTGCACATAGTGAAGGTGGAATGTGGTGGGATTATAAGAGAAGGGGACACACGGATGCTTATTTCTTACTATTGCAGTATAAAATCTACACTCGTACAAATGTTCCTTTCTGCACCTACCATGCACCTTTCATGTTCGTCATTATGTTGTGAGAAACATCAAAGTGCTCCTCACCAAAAGCCCAGCGATCATCTTAGACTTTTAGTCTATGAAGCTGTAAACCAAATAAATTTATTTCCTTTAAATAAAGTCTTGCTCTTCAGGTATACTTTGTTATAGCAGCAGACAACTGACTCAATGAGAAACAGTACTATAGTGTATGGTTGCTGAGATAATAATATTTAACAACACAGAGGAAGCTTTGGAAATGGGTAATAAGCAAGGTTTGAGCAACAAGCAGGAAATAGCTAGTTCTGTGATACATGAAGCATTCTGGGTGATTCTGGTGATAAAGGGTATAAGGAAAGATCTAGATAATCTCAAAGAGGGATGAAGTCTCAGAGAGAAACTAGGAATGGCCTACCGGAAATTGGTGAAAAGGTCATTCTTAGTACAAAGTAGCTAAGAACTGTGCTGAACTCTGTCCATGCCCTAGAGCTTTATGGAGTGCTATACTTGTGAATGAGGGACTAGTTTAACTGACACATGAAATTTCTAAACAAAATACGGAAGGAGCTGCATGAGTGCTTTTGGCAGCTTTCAACATGATTTAAGAGCAGAGGAAACAGAGCAGACTAATATGAAAATTTACAGCCTAGAGAGAAGTGTGCCTGGGAACACAAAATACTGATATCGCCAAGTGACCATTTCCTAATGAGATTATCACAGATAAAAGGAAACTAGGTATCATTTTTTTTCAGGATAGCAGGGAAAGAGCTCCAAGGGCATCTCAGAAATTTCAAACACCACCTCTCCTAACACACCCCAAAGGATTCCCAGGAAAGAATATTTTTTTTTTGGAATAAACCTAATGCTATCTCCACAAGCTTACCACCTAGTAAGCTTGTGGGACTTGACCTATGCTCCTAAATGACCAAGTATAGTCATTGACATGGATCGTAGGGACTGTGTAAAATGACAGAATCAAATGTAACGTTTTGATTTGTTAAACATCCTTGTCCCCAAACATAACAATTAAGAAGACTTAACCATCAAGCTTGAAGCATTCATGGTGCTCGACTGTAGTCTGTGCTAATTGGGCAGGCTTGTCGAGTGTAGGAATTTTAGAGTCATTAATGGCTTCCACTGAGTTTTCAAAGGAACACTCAGGGGTCCAAGCAGAGATACTGTGAAGATCTTCACTGGAATGCCTAATGGGGCCAATGGAGTAGCGCTACTGTTCGTGACACATCAAATTAAGAGTCCCTGCCAGCTGGCATCTCCAGCCTGGGAGACTCACAGGCTCCAGCAGGCCACTGCAGGTGGTATCCATGTGAGATGCAACATGAAAGGCCATAAAGGCCAGGCTGCCCAGGGATGGAAGGGTCTACACACCACTTGAGTGTGCACAGTATGTTGCCGTATGTTGGACATAGAGCTTTAGGATTTGATGTCTACACTGCTTGGTTTCTCTCTTTCTAGGAGCCGGAAACCCTTTTCATTCTGAACACTTTCTTTGGAATCAGAATCACCCTGCATTTATTCTACCGCTGTATGTTTGAAGTATATAGCTTGTTTTATAGCTTATTCTTTATTTTACAGGTTTATAGCAGGAGGAAGTCTACCTTGAGCCTCAGGTGAAACTTTGGCTTGAACTTTGAGTGCGGCTGAAATGAGTTACAATGTTCAGCATATTGATGTGGGATGGACACATTTCATGTTTTGAGAAAAACATGGCTACTGGTGGCCAAGAACAGAATAATGGGGCTTATATACAGCTGTGGTTCTCAACCTTCCTAATGTTCCAACGCTCTAATAAAGTTCTTCATATTGTGGCAACTCCCAGCTGTAAAATTATGTTGTTACCTCTTAGCTGTAATTTTGCCACTGTTCTGAATGAATGTAAATATCTGATATGCATGATAGCTGATGTATAATCAGCACAAAGGGGTCACCACCCACAGGTTGAGAATCATTTATTTGCAGTAGTATTGATCCCCACAAAAGTTTCATCTGCCAGAAGTGTTGTTCTTATTATGTTAATGATGAAAGGTGGTGGACCTTTAAGAGGCCTGGCCTAAGAAAAGGGAATTGGTCTTGGGGCAGGCAGGTAGCTTTCTACCTCAGAAGTAATAGTCTTGTGCTGTAAGTTGTCACCATGATTACTTTAAATGCTTTGCCTCTTCTACATTAGGCTACTTATCATTTTCATTCTTTATTGTGTTGTAACACAGTCAGGGCCCTGACCAAATTGAAACTTCTCTTTATGAAGTACTGAATCTTCATTGTCTTGTTATAACAGAGAAACAAACTAATTAAAATGCATATTTGTAGTAGATGAGAAAAGGAGATGATGATAATCCACAGCTAAAAAGACTGGAATGCCCATGGACATCATTTTAAAAGGCCATTGTTAATATTACTACTATTTCTTTGCTCATTTAACAGGAGAGGAAACGGAAGTTGTAGAGAGGAAAATCATTCCACTTTGAGACACTCATAAGTCTATGACATGACTCATCCTCAGCCCCTTCTTACCCACATCCCAGCTCTGATGGGTGTCTGTCAGTCTGGAAAGGAGGAAGTTGTGCAGCCCTGGAGAACAGGACGGCAGTCACATAAGAACTCACTGAGACGTCTCTGGGTTCAGAGGGTTCAGGTGCCTATGTGTTAGTCTCCCCCATCCCTGAGTAGTGAATTCCATTCAACATTTGCTTTCCCCTTTGACTCATATGCTTTCCAAACAAGGAATGTATAAAAGGAAAGTTCGGGACTGAAACACTGACATTCTTGTCAACAACTCTATTAGTGTTTTATTACTATTAAATATTGGCCACAGTTCTATTCTCCCTCAACTAATTTCTCCACCATTCACCCTATTCAATTTTTTAAAGAGCACACCAGTTAAGTTAAGCTCTATGGAGGCTCTGAAGGCAGAGGGATGACTTCCTTGGGAATTAAGGAAGACTTTTCAGACAAAAGCAAAGCTGATTTTACTGTTAGTTGGAGGGGGGTGGGAGGAGAGGCGAGGTTTAGGCTTAGCATCCTAGCTATAAAATTCGTATACATATTAGGTAAGAGGAAATACTAGTTTTCCATGGGGGTAAAGAATTAAGAGGTTCCACAAGACTTGGGGGAAACATAAAAAAGGGTTACCATTTAGGAGTGAGAGGGGAACTTATGGGTGACAGGAAAACATTATTTGAAAATTTTATTGAATTTTTTTCCATATAATGTTTTGGTCATATTCTTCTCCCTCCCTCAGCTCCTTCCATGTTCTCCTCACATCCCTACCCATGCAATCTTATGCTCTCTCCTCTCTCAAAAGAAGAAAGAAAAAGAAACTCTAAAATTAAAACAAATTCAAAGAAGAAAAGAAAGCCTTCAAAAACTATCAAAACAAAACAAAAAGAGTACACACACAAAGCCCAACACACACACACACACACACGCAAACAAACAAAAAAACTGGAGCCCATTTTGTATCTGTCAACTACTCCTGGGCATGAGGCCACATGGTGACTGTGTTTGATATACCTAGTGACTTTTTATTGGGCAAAACTGGTTTTCCCTTTCCTAGGAAACATCAATTACAAATAGCTTCTTGGTTAAAGGTACGCCAATGGTAATCAACTGAGATCTACAACTGGACAATATGTAGAGAGTGAGAAACTTAAGAAATTAAAGAAAGGAAGGTCTAAGTTACAGATGAAAAGGTTTGAATGGAATGGAGTTAGAAGGTAAAGTGAAAATGATTTAGAAACACAGGATACAGCCTTTACCCCGAATGCAAACCAGGCATTCAGACTGGTTCCTGTCTGTAAGAAAAGGGAAACATTTTTCAAATGATAAATCTCACTTGTATAATTTATCTCCTTACAAACTAAAAACCATTTCACCAACTTTTCTACCCTGTAATTCCGGATTGATGGGGCATCCAGGTCATCGTCTTTGAAGTTTCTTTATGGTGTACTCTGCAGCACCTTGCTGGTCACATCTGCTGCATGTGGCCAGAGGAGTAGCTGTTCCAGTTCCTTTGCTGCACCTCATTTGCATTTCTGTGTTCCTACATCTAGCAGATCACTAATTCGTCCCTCTGGAATACTGACTTTCCTTGTCCATCACATAGTGTTCCTTTTCTTCTTCCCCCACCCATTTCCTTCCTTCCTCTCCTTCCTTCCTTCCTTCCTTCCTTCCTTCCTTCCTTCCT
>LOJH01024654.1:0-14658 GCA_001685095.1 Ellobius talpinus
ATGAGGAGGGAATTGGGAGGAGGGGAGGAGGTGGAAAATTTTTTAATAACAATATGAAACTAAAAAAATCTTCATTACATAGCATTATCTCCAAATAGTCTATCTTTGTTTGCCATTAAATGTACATTCAATAGTGCTACTGCCTAGTGAATGAATTCTGAATGGATTAATTATGAAATTAAGGTTATATTTCTCTACATAAAATCAGTAAGAATCCCAAAATATCATTGTTAAATAACAATAGGCATGATCTTCATACACGCTAAGAGAGGAAATATTTAAGTACTGTACCAATTATTTGCAACCACTTTAGTAAAACACATAGGGTATTTCTGGTTCTTTCATATTCCTGAGGTTCTTCAATTTTGCACTCATTTGAATATAGCGAAATTATATATATTATTCATTAATGCATACATCTGTAATATATGTGACAAAACCTGTCAATCTCATTGTTTTTGTCTTTATATAAAGTAATTTCAAAAATAAAACATTTAAAAAACATATTCAGAAGCTAGAGTTCACCTTTGAAATATCTTTTTTATGCTGATTAATGTATACCACAGCATAGACCTAGAGAGTCAAATGAATGTATGCTAGAAATATAAATTTGTAGAATACATTTCTTTCTAAATTCTATAATTCTTCCAAAGTATATGCTTAATTAGTTACTATGAAGTCAGTATTAAGGGGTGTATAGCATATATTTCACAGAAAGAAAAGAACTCAGTAATGTTACTATGTCACCAAAACTCTTGCTATTCAATTATCATAATAAGTCATGTTGTATAATATAACTGCTCAATGCAGTTTAAAACAAAAACCATTCACTTCTATTGGTGATCATGGGTTAGTATTTATTTTACAGGAATAATGTATTATGGTAAAAAAGAAGAAAAAATAGAAAACTTATTTGAGACATCCCACCCCATGGAATGTCTCATGCTGACAATCTCTGAATACAGAAGGCTGAGTTGGGGGAATCAAGGCTAACCAGAAGTATATTGCAAGTTACAAGTCAGCCTCAGTGACAAAGTGAGAACAAGTCTCTATAAACAAAGAAAGAAAGGATCAAATCAAGATCAAATCACAAATAGTGTGTTATAGTAATTTATGGTTGAGTTAATAAACATAAAATTTAAGTAAAGCAAAGCACAGATAATACATATTTTCATCACACTGTTTATCATGCAGTTGGGTTGAATACATTACATAGTAAAGGAATGAACTGGTTATTGCCAGTGCTCCAATTCCAGATGCATTCCTGTTTATTTCTTTGGAAAGTAATAAGTTAATGAATAGGTGCTACTTTCTAAGATACGAATGTCCTTCACTATTAGAATCTATTGAATTCTGCAATGAATACATATTCATGAATGTGCACTCTTCTCAAAACAGGTATTTAGACAGTCTACTCCATTAAACATAAGTTTATTTTCCTCCCAGGTGTCAGCCAGGGAATCAACATTCTGGTCAGTGGCCTTTTCATGATGTTTGTCCTATTAGAGGCCACCTGGAAATAAAACCAACTGATGTTTAATGGAATAGATTTTTAAAATCTCAACTCAGAAAGGGCATTGTTTCATGAAGAACTAATTAATTCAAAATGTTAGAAATGAATATAAATTCCTTAATAAAACTGTAAAGCTGGAAACAATGAAATCAAGAGTTAAACAAAAGTATATAATTTATTTTTTATTATATACTGACATTCTATTGATCTCACTAATAATTGGCACCTGTACACTATCATCAACCTGATATTTTCCTGGTTGAACTAGTTACTTTCATTGCCCTCTTAGGGTTTTGTGCATATTTGATGAGGACAACTGCACTGTCAATTTGTTTCAGTTGCAACGGTTATGAAAAACAGTTATATGTGTCCTGTTTGAGTGATCTGTCATATGGATATACTCTCATTACACAAGCAACCATATAAGTAGCTAATGAGAACTGACTAATATTTTAGTGTTAAATAAAACCTTAAAAGGTATGTACCTCTGAATCTTGGTTCCCTTTACAAATAAATAATTATTATTATAAAAAAAACTATTTATGGGGCTGGAGAGAAGACTCAGTGATCAGAAGTATTATTTGCTCTTCCAGAAGACCTGGATTTGGTTCCTAGCACCCACATGGTGGCTCCCAACCATCTGTGACTCCGGTCCTATGGAATCCTACGCCCTCCTCTGGCCTCCACAGACACTGCATACACATAGCATAAACATTGCAGACAAAATACCCATATGCATAAAATAAAAAAAAATTAAAAATTTTAAAATTTAAAAATTTTTAAAAAACCCTAATTCAGAACACTCCATGTTAAAAAACAATGGAAAAATTAAACTGAAATAACACTCTTGTTAAATATAAAATACACATGACAATACAAAAGAAATATAATGAATAATTTTTTCAAGTTTTGTTAGATCAAGAAGGAGGAGAATTGGGATAGTGAAGATTAAATACATGATTTCTTTTGGTATTCAGGTGAAAGCAACCCATATTTGAACAACTTCAGTTTCTGTCACTATGGGAAATTACCAGAGTTAATGCATATGACACAAGCCCCTACTTCCTTACAGATTTGGATACTTGTGTACATTGAAAAAATTCTATCCTGTTCATCAGAGATGATCATGATGATTATTATGAGTAGTAGTCATAAGTTACAATAGCCAAAGGCCTATATTTAGAATATTATAATAGTCTATTGTTATATTCTCTGGCAAAAAGTCTCTCTGGTATGGACTGTATGATGGCAGCAAAGGCACAATGTACACGAATCCTAAGTGAAAAAAAATTCCCTTCATTTTTCTAAAATGTATTTTCATGACAGCTTGGTATGATTAACAGTTCTTACACACTGATCTAATGAACCTTCAGCCTGGAAGCCTTCCCACATTTCCTGATAAGAAGTGAACTAAGTTTTACTATAGGCATCATTCCTAAGCCCCAGTGATCTGACTGAAGTGACATGGCCTCATACACCACTGTGAACATTGATTGCAGGCCAGTTGCAGTAAGAATGTTCTCAACTAATTTTTTTCCCAGCTTTTACAATCTTTCTACAAACCAACACATATCACTGTGTTTTGGGCTTCGATTAAATTTTTAATTGCTTATTGTTTATGGAAGATGTGCTAGAATTTTGCTTCTGCTAGTATTTTGCAAAGGGGTAAACTATGGTATATGAAAATGCCATATAGACACAAATGTTTATTCCAATTATTTGCTTATCATCTCACAAACTATTAAATACATTCTAAAAATTATATATATATATATATATATACATATATACATACATACATACATACTGTGGGACTAGGAGAAGGCTCAGTGGTTAAAGCACTCAACACCAAATCTGAAAACATGAGTTCAATTCCCAGAACCCATAGGGTGGAATGAGAACACAGACTCCCGCAAGTTGTCCTCTGATATCCATGTTGTTCCTTGGCATGACTGCATGCAAATGTGTCCATACACATGCAATGAATAAGTCAATACAATAATTTTAATTAAAATATATTGTTTATCCAGTGATTTTAGGTGTCACTTCTTTCTTGGACATTAGAGCCATCTTACATGAACTATAAAGAAGACAGGATACAACACCGGTATAGGAATGACTTAGAATTGCACTTAACACCAAAAATATGCCTCTTACAAAGCAGTCTGCCAGAAAGAGGGTAAGGGTAACAACAAAAGAGAATTAGTATAGAATTGGCAAGTGACTTCTTTTGGAATTCAATGAATATTATGGAAATTTAGTACACCAGATGCTGTGGTTAACATGGTAAACTTGTCAAAATATTTTTATGATGGAATTTTGACATCTCATATTCTCCAATTAATTAAAACATTCATTCATTGCTCTAAGTCAGAGATGAAGCAAAATGTAGTAATGATATATGAGGTATCTAACAGGAATGCTGTGAGAAACTAAAATAGTTACTGTATAGCACAAACATTAATAGCTATTGAATTGCTGGAGGAATTTGTCCTAAGAACATGGGGTCTAGGGCAAAACAAAAGGAGAAAAAACAAAAACAACAAGGATCAGAGCCAAATTGAATTTCTGTCACAAAAAGTTAGAATTAAAACCTAAGAGTTCATACAAGCTTGCACTCCCAACAGCAGTGGAGGGGTGTTCCCCTTACTCCACATCTTCTCCAGCATAAGCTGTCACCAGTGTTTTAGAGCTTAGGCATTGTGACAGGCAAAAGATGGTCCCTTAGAGTGGTTTTGAGTTGCATTTCCCTGATGACTAAAGATGTTGAGCAATTCCTTAAATGTCTTTCAGCCATTTGAGATTCTTCTGTTACAAATTCTCTCTTTAAATCTGCACCCCATTTTAAAATTGGATTATTTGGAATTCTCATGCCTAGTTTCTTGAATTCATTATATATTTTGGAGATCAGCCTTCTGTCAGATGTGGGGTTGGTGAAGATCTTTTTCCATTTTGGGGGCTGCCATTTTGTCTTATTTACCATGTCCTTTGCCTTACAGAAGCTTCTCAGTTTCAAGAGGTCCCATTTATTGTTACCCTCAGTGTCTGTGCTACTGGTGTTATATTTAGGAAGGGATCTCCTATGCCAATGCGTTCAAGGCAACTTCTTACTTTCTCTTCTATGAGGTTCAGGTAACTGAATTTATAGTGAGGTCTTTGATCCACTTGGACTTGAGTTTTGTGCATGGGGATAGATAAAGATCTGTTTGCAATCTTCTATGTGTCAACAACCAGTTATGCCAGCACCATTTGTTGAAGAGAGTTTTTTTTCCATTGTATAATTTTGGTTTCTTTGTCAAAAATCAAGTATTCATAGGTACACGGATTAATGTGTGGGTCTTAAGTTCAATTCCACTGTTTTTATGCCGATACCAAGCTGATTTTACTACTATAGCTCTATAGTAGAACTTGAAGTCAGAGATGGTGATGCTTCTGGAAGTTTTTTTATTGTACAGGATTGTTTTGGCTATCCTGTTTCTTTGTTTGTTTGTTTGTCTTTCCATATAAAGTTAAGTATTGTTCTTTTGAGATCTGAGAAGAATCATGTTGGGATTTTGAAAAGTATTGCACTGGATCTGTAGACTGCTTTTGGTAAGACTGCCATGTTTACTACATTGATCATACCTATCCAAGAACAAGGAAAATTTTTGATTTTCTGATATCTTCTTCAATTTCTTTCTTCATTGACTTAAAGGTCTTATTATACAGGTCTTTCACTTACTTGTTTGATTAGAGTTATCCTAAGATATTTTGCTTATTGTGGCTTTTATAAAGGGTTTCTCTGATTTCTTTTTTTCAGCTCACTTATCATTTGCACGGTGGTTTCTTAGGAAACTGGGAATCAATCTACCTCAAGACCAGCAACACCATCCTTGGGCATATACCCAAAAGATGCTCAATCATATCACAAGGACACTTGCTCAACTATGTTAATAGCAGCATTATTCATAATAACCAGAATCTGGAAACAAGTTAGATGCCCCTCAACCAAAAAATGGATAAAGAAAATGTGGTACATTTATACGATGGAGTATTACTCAGCAGTAAAAAACAATGGCATAATGAAATTTGCAGGAAAATGAATGGAACTAAAAAAAATCTTCCTGAGTGAGGTACTCAGATCCAGAAAGACAAACACAATATGTACTTACTCATAAGTGGATATTAGATGTAAAACAAAGAATAAGTAGACTACAATCCACAGCCCCAGAGAAACTAGGTAACAAGGAGGACCCTAATAAAGACACACATTGATCACCCTAGGGAGGGAAAATAGATAAGATCTCTTGGATAAAGTGGGGGTGGAGGGAAAAGGAAAGGGGATGGGGGATGTGAACATGGGGGAACGGGGTGGTTGAATTGGGAGAGGGACAGAGAGTGAGAGCAAGAGTCATCTTGACAGAGGGGGCCATTATGGAGTTAGGGAGAAACCTGGTGTTAGGG
The DNA here is from genome assembly GCA_001685095.1 of Ellobius talpinus. Taxonomy (NCBI): domain Eukaryota; kingdom Metazoa; phylum Chordata; class Mammalia; order Rodentia; family Cricetidae; genus Ellobius; species Ellobius talpinus. The sequence continues at coordinate 5,957 of LOJH01024654.1, forward strand.
AGATTCCCAGGAATGTACAAGGATGACCCCAGCTAAAACTCCTAGCAATAGTGGACAGGGTTGCTGAACTGGCCTTCTCCTGTAATCAGATTGGTGACTACCCTAATTGTCATCACAGAACCTTCATCCAGTAACTGATGGAAGCAGATACAGAGATCCACAGCCAAGCATTGGACCAAGCTCCTGGAGTTCAGTCGAAGAGAGGGAGAAGGGATTATATGAAAAAGGGAGGTCAAGATCATGATGGGGAAACCCAGAGGGACAGATAACCTGAGCTAGTGGGAGATCAGGGACTCTGGACTGATATCTGGGAGCCTGCATGGGACTGAACTAGGCCCTCTGAATGTGGGTAAAGTTGTGTGGGTTGGTCTGTTTTTAGGACCCTTGGTAATTTGACCAGGATTTATACCTTGTGCACAAATTGTCTTTGGAGCCCAGTCCCTATGGTGGGATACACTGCTCAGTCTTGATACAGGGGAGGAATTTAGTCCTGCCTGAACTTGATATGCCAGGCTTAGTGCTTAGTTGATTCCCCTCTCTGAAAAGTGGATGGGGTGGATGGGGTGGATGGGGTGAAGTGTAGATGGGTGAAGTAGGAGGAGGGGAGGGAGTGGGAACTGTGATTGGTATATAAAATGAATAAAAATTTTAAAATAAAAAATATGAAATCCTGCCCCCAAAAGGCCCAAGAGTACATTAGAAGATAGAAGTGGCAGCTGGGTGTGGTGGCACCCTTCTTTAGTCCCAGTATTTAGGAGGCAGAGGCAGGTGGATCTCTGTGAGTTCAAGGCCAGCCTGTTCTACAAAGTTCTAAGACAGCCGGTAAGAAACCCTGTTTCGAAAAACCACAAAAAAAGGAAAAAAGTGGTGGTAATGAAACCAAAGTGAGTAAAACCTCTACCAAAATAGTAGCTGTGGAGGAAAGCAGCACTACCTTGAATGGAGAGCAAGGATCGTATTTCCAGAAATCTAGATCCAGATGTGATATATTTCCTGCCTTAAATTCCCTTAAGCCTCTCTGTAGGTCTTCAATAAACACACTCGGTTTAAATAGCTTTCTGTCCCTTGCAATCAGAAGAGGCTTAATCAAGTAAAATGTTTATTAATATTTCTTTAACTACTCATATAAAAATTAAAAGTAATTACGGATACAGAGCCTAGAAGATAAGGGACACCCCAGACACTTCCTTTCTCAAATATACTTCTCAAACAAACACCTTTCTGGTGCTGTCAATGTAATACCCTCCTATCTTTCTGGGTCAAAGTGCTTTATCACTATCTTATCACAGGGAACTTAATGGCATAGGTCTAAAGAATGAGTAATTAATCATTCTATATCTATTTAGCATCTTTGGATTCATTTTGTTTAACATGGTAGATAATAGTTTAAGCTTATATTCTTCCAATTAAAATGTGAAAATATTCTTTACTGAGGTCCTTTACCCTTCCAATGCTGATGAAACTCTAGAGCACATTGTATAATTACCACCTTGAAAATACTTCTGAAAGAAGTGAAACAGTAACCTGAGCACAAACCAGAAGAAAAATAAGACTGCTGCAAATTGTAAACAGCTTCAGATGATTTATAGGATAAGAATTCTACAAAGCTTCTTTAATGGTAGGATATAAACAGTTTTTACTGCTATTTAGTTAAATCATAATTACAAAACTCATTGAACTGAATGAGAATTGGAATTGTCAGACAAATATTTGTAAGGGGTTAATTAATTCATACGAACCACACAGCTCAGCTGAAAATGGGTTCATTATTCTAAGCCACTAACATTGTCTGCTCCTTAGTACTGCCCTCCTTTCACCAATTCATTCACCCTACTGCTCCCCCTCCCTAGGAGTAAATGTCAGAAGACAGAATATTTAAAAGGAAATGTGAGCTAAAAGCATTTTGCAAGGGTACATCAGGGGTACAAAGATGTCTTCTGGAACACTGAAATAGAAAGGTCATTTATTAGTACACCGTGGTTCAGAACATCCCAACGGGTTCAATATTTTCATTATGCACACAAATAGACCCCCTCCTCATTTTCAAATGCCTCATTACAACTAAGCCTGGAGCTTTTTTCTTAAAAAGCTTTCCTCTGAAATTATTAATAATATAAAGTTCCCTACAGGCTAAGGGTAATATTACAGTCAAAATACATCAATATGTATATATACATATATACTTATATACTCTCTTTCATACTATTTTAAATAACAAAGTATTTAGTGAGAACAGTAAAGAATTTATAAGCTATACACAGAGAAGCCTAGAGGAAGATGGTAATACCCCAGACTCTCAGGAAAACAGCTCTTGAAGTTTATTAGGTGGGTGTAGGAGACTATAATAGGATTATGAGTTTTGGTTTAGCCTGTCCATCATTTCAAAATCCCCATAACTAAAGGGAATATCTTCATAGGGGTCTGAGTTTAATATTGAAGCTGCTTTATTTAATTCTTCCTATTTTATGATACTGAGTGCTAATTAGTTCCATCCACTTTCTTCAGGCTTGTCAATAAGGCAACTTGGAAGCCAAGAACCTGCTGAATTATGAATTAACCAGTTCTGTAACTGCATATTCAAGCAACCTAGTTAGCTGCTCCAAAGTGGAATGGTATTATAGGCACAAGAAAGCATAATATTCTTTTGTTATCTTCTACTCAAAAGTAGTACAATTACTCCTTGCAAGTAAACTGTTTATTTGCGGAGTGTTAACGAACACTTTAGATACATAAAAGCTAAGATAATATTTACTTGTAAGTGTCTGAAGAACCAATTAGATTCAGAATATCCTCAATATCTGCTGCTAAAAATGACAAAATAGTCTTGTTTCTTGCTTTCTTCTTTTATAAATGTAAAGGCAGGAAAGATTGAGATGTTGACACTGAATGGCTTGACTATAAAGTCTACCTTCACTTTTAATGAACCTTTACTCCTGTCTCTCTGAGCCTTCCTGCCACTTCCCAATCTTAGTGTTCAAATGGACTCCTTCCTCGTCCAGATGTAATCTGGAACCAGCCCTTCAGACTCATAAATTCTGAAATCTGGAGTGTTAAAGATAGATTGAAATTGTGCTCTCATTCTGGAAAGAGTTTACTAACATCCATAGTTTAAACAACTGGTGTGCAGGCAGACAAGTGAGATTACTTAGATGAACTCAAGCTTTTGACGTCTTTGTCTAAAACTCCTTCACTTCTGTTTGTTATAACCAGTCCTTTCCACTCTGGCGAGACTTGCAGCCAAAACTAGGCTACTGAGGTACCCCTTCATAGATAGTCCTGGAATACCCTCCCAAAGACATTAGTCTTCATAGCTATGAGGAATTAAGCTGTCATTAAGACCTCACAAAATTTGATTTGTGTAACTATTGTGTAAATCTTGCTTGCTGCCAAACTATGAGCACACTTCCTCTGTATCCACAGGCTACTTTTGTTCCGTATTCTTTTTCACCCTTTCTCAATTTTATTAGTTCATTGATAATTTCATATGATTATTTCGATCATATTTCCCCCTAATCTTGCCATATACATCTTCTTTCATACTTGCCCAAATTGTGTATTCCTCTTTTAGCTCAGCACATAAAGTTTGTGCTGCCCGTATAATCTTCGATGTGTGGTTTTCCACTGGAGCTTGGTTAACGTACCAGGGGACACACCCTTAAAGAAAAGCAACTCTGTCTCCCATCTGCTAACAATTAAGGACAATCTGGATTTCGACTGTTTTATGAATGAGTCTGTAACACAAGTTTCACTATTTGCCTCCACTTACATAGCAATACTGCACATTTCTCTGTTAAAGACATCTCTCCATTACCTCTCCCAAAGCCAAAACTTCTCTAATTATCCCTTTCTTTATTAGTATCTCCAATCTGTTCCTCTTTACTCTTACCTTTAAAACAGTTGTTCAGGGGCTAGAGAGATGGCTCAAAGGTTAAGAATGCTTGCTTGTCTTACAGAGGATCCGAGTTGGGTTCCCTCATAACTGCCTATAATTGATGCTCCAGGAGGACCTAACACTTGCCTCTAGCCCACTTTGGCACTAGGTTCACACACGCACATACCTGCACACAAGAACACACATATACACACAAAACACAAAGACAAATTAAATTAAAAAAAATATAATTTTGTGTATGTGGGATGTGTTGTGAATGTAGGAATATATTGTAGAATATTATTTTCAGATGTGTTACATTTGTTTATGTTGTGGAACACTTATTTTAATTATGTAATGATCTGTTGTATTCTTTTATGCTGCATTTGTTTAACTCTGTGAAGCTGTGTTACTTTGCATATCTAAAGAACCTGATGGTCTAATAAAGAGAGGAATGGCCAGTAGCAGGAGAAATGATAGCTGTGGGTAGCAGGCAGAGAGAATAAGTAGGAGGAGAAATCTGGGAGGAGAAGGAATAAGAAAAGGAGGAGAGGAGGATGCTAGGGGCCAGCTACCCAGCCACCCAATCACCCACAGAGTAAGAGTTAAAGGAGGATATGCAGAAGAAAGAAAAGGAAAAAGCCCAGAGGCAAAAGGTAGTTGGGATAAGATCAGAAAAGCTGGCTAGAAAAAAGCTAACTAAGGCCAGGCATTCATAAGAAATAATAGGACTTCATATGTGATTTATTTGGAAGCTGGGTGGTTTGTTCCCACCAAAAGCCAAATGAATAATACAAATAAGTTTTAGCATTCCAACGTGGGGACAGAGTAAAAGAAACACAATAGGTATGTGTATGTTACAGCATGCATGTGAAGTCAGAGAAAAACTGTGGTGTCACTTCTTTCCTTCCATATTTACATGGCTTCCAGGGATCAAACTCAAGTTGTAAATCTTATACAGCAAACAATTTTACTCATTTAATAATCTTCCAGCCCTACTCTTGCCCTTTCTCAAATCAAAATCATGAAATAATTTATAATAGTAATAGGACTAATCATATAATCATAACTGTCCAATACTGGGTGTTCTAAAAAACTCAAGTATTTTACAGGCATGTACTCTTCTCATACTAATACATGAGGCCATTGTATGATTTTCATGAGCGTTCCCCAAATGTCTATAAGTTGACTCTACCCAAGAAATAACCTAGCTGTTTTACCCAATATTACAAAACAAACAGACAGAGACAGAGAGACAGACAGACAGACACACACACATACACACACACACACACACACACACACTGGGTCTTGCATGGGGTTTTGAAATCTCCAAGCCCACCCCAGAACCATACCTCTTCCAATAAGACCACACCTCATCGTTCCCAACAACTGAAGACCAAGCATTCAAAAATATGAACCTATAGGAGCCATTCTCATTCAAACTGTCACATACATGTTCTCATGTAATTAAAGAGGAAAACATCATTAAGCTCTTTTATAAAGACATTAATACCTTCCTCAAGGCCCTAAATCTTAAAAATAACACCATAGGGGTTAACATTCAATATATGAATTTATAGGGTGGGGAATCACAAATATTCAGGCCACAGCAACACTGAAAAACTCTTGTAGAGAGTCTCACATGATTATAACTGACATTATAAGCAGATTTTCTAGTCTCAGTGAAGTTCAGACAACTGGAGCCTGAATCAGTGTCTTGACAACAATCTATGACAGTGAGATATAATCATTCAGCTAAGTTGAACATAAATCTCACAGAAATTATAAAGTAGTTTTCATAATTTCACCCTACTATGCTTTGATATTAATATGTTTAAGGGTAATTGTTAATACAAGGAGCAACGTTACAGTTTGAATATGAAATGTTATCCATAGCCTCAGTATTAGATGCTTTGTTTCCAAGATAATGGTGCTATTTTGAAAAGGGGTGGGGACTTGAGGTAGATGCCTAGCAGGAGAAAAAAGTCACCGAGAGCCAGTAGTTTATATTATGCTGCTCCCTATCTGTCTTAGTTAGGGTTTCTATTGCTGTGAAGAGACACTATGACCATGGTAGCTCCTATAAAGGATTAATATTGAATTGGGATGGCTTACAGTATCAGAGGTTTAGTCCATTGTTGTCATGGTGGGGAACATGGTGGCTTGCAGGAAGACATGGTGCTGGAGAAGGAGCTGGGGGTTCTATATATTTATCCACAGTTAACAGGAAGTGAACTGAGAGTATCTTAAGCAAAGGAGACTTCAAAGCCCAACCCCTGCCACAGTAACAGACTTACTCAAACCCAGACACACTTACTCCAACAAAACCACACCTCCTAATAGTGCTATTTCCCATGAGCTTATGAGGGCAACTACATTTAAACTACCACACTATCTGTCCATGCTTCCTGTCTGCCATGAACTAAACTTCCCAGCTCTCCCGAGTTTCTGTACCATGATGACTCATGCCTCTAAAACCATGAGCTAAAATAAATCTTCCCTTAATTTGTTACTATCAGCTATTTGCTTATAGCCAAAGCAACTAACAGAGAGAGGGAAGGGGGTTGCATAATTTTAAAATCAGAACAATGATAATGACTAAATGGTTTTTTTCAGTTCTCAATCAAAACTGAAATTTAAAAAGTAGAACACAATCAGACCAATATAAACACTTACCAGACTGTTTTTTTAAAACTACCATTTTGGGGGCATGATAGAGGATTAACAGAGTTTTGTTATTTTAGAAATTCTTATCTTTTATATATACCTAAAGAATCATTCACAAATAAATCCTGTAATGTCAGATATTCCCTTCAAAATATTCAAGGGTAGGTATATAAATTGTCTACAGATTGATCATTGTCAAAGCTGGATGCTTAGTTCATAAGGGTTCTTCACATTATTGTAATTTGTACATACTTAAAAATTTCAGTACAGAGTAATGAAGAGAAAAAAAGGTACATAGTAAAGGAGAGAAAAAAGGTCATTGACTGGAACCTCACATTAGATGAAGCAATTTTAATCAAGCCACCAAGCTACAAAGGGCACAGTTCCAATAATCACCTGAGCTTCATAATCAAGAGGTAGCACATGAAATCCCATGCAATGTGCACTTGATCCCTTAAAATACACACAAGGCTAGTTTTTTTTACTCATTTCGTTTATCCATGTCTTCTTGTCTCAGCAACATATAGCTTGAAGATATTTTTCTTATATTTTTATTTCCTTTTTACTAACGTTTGACCTTTAAGTAGAAAGAAAAAAACAATCAAATTTACAATGAAATAGTAAAGGGAAAATTAATATGATTCTAAAGGAGGTAGGAAACATGAGGTAGGGAAGGCAAAATTTGTTTCAGGAGGAGACCCCGAGGGAAAGTTAGGCAAACTGAATGAGCTAGTTATCACTGAGATTTCCAATGAAGAGGGTAAATGAAATATTACTGTTTGCTTATTTTTTGCTTTTTCAAGACAGATTTTCACCATGTAGCTTTTGCTGTCCTAGAACTCACTATGTAGACCAGGCTGGCCTTGAACTCTCGGAGATCTATCTACCTGCCTCTTTCTTCTAATTGTTGGGATTAAAGGCATGACCCATGAAGCTCAACTGGGAAATCTTAAACAACTACCAAGGCATTTGAATAAGTAAATGAGGAATGAGAAGGCTAATCAGTGATTAAGGTACAACTAATGCCATAGACAAGTGGTAGAAAATAAAGCTAATATTTGAGATTCTTGCACAAAGTCAATTTATTAATTTTTCCTGTTTATTTGCTTTTGTGGTTATTAATGTTATGTTTAAGAGAAGAGGAATGAATATCAACTGTGCATTCTCTGCAGCATTACTAAAGGGGAGAAAAAACTATCCACACCATATTCTTGATATTATATATTTTTCCTCATTAAATATGCTAAATACCTTGAATAATTTATTATTTACTTTTTAATACTTTGTAACAGTTTCTAAACAGGCAAATACTTACTTTACAGTGTTGAAATTGGAGAAAAGCAAGAACCAACAAATGAAGGCAACATAAAAGAGTTAAAACCTCACATTTGAGGAGAAAAAGAATACATTTCAGTCAGCAGATACCTGGGCTATTTACAAAAGGATAAAGATAAACAGTTGAATATCTGCTTCTGTGACCACCAGGGGTTTATATGAGAGAATAATGCCTTGGCCAATAACTATGGACATTTAGGAAGGGAAACTTAGATACTATATTATTATATAATTTAATAGGACAAATAGCTAGAGAATAATTTCATTTTAAAATACAAAAATCTAAAATAAGATCATTGCTACCTAGAAACCTCAGGTAATGAATTTATCTGCATAACTCTGGGGTTACCCACTTCAAATAGGAAGCCTTTTTTTCCTGACATTTTGTAAAGTTATTATTCAAAGCTGTTTCATACTTTGTAGGGAATCTACTCTAAGTACACTTTTGCTGAGTCATGTAATCATATAAGGTACAGTAGTCTCAGTTCATGATCAATGGAAGAGACTGAGGAAAACCTGCTATATGCTTAGTTTTCTTCACTTTAAAAATAGTCTTAATTATTATATTAACTTTTTTTGTACTGACACAATCAGTGCATGGTTACTGAAGTACATTAAAAAAGTGTTTGCAGGAAGTAAACATTTTCTACAATACCATAGCATAGCCAGAAAGACTATTAACGCCATGCTAGCTTTTTTTTTTTTAATCACTGTTAGAAAATACTTAGAGGGGCTGTAGAGATGGCTCAGTGGTTAAGAGCATTGCCTGCTTTTCCAAAAGTCTTGAGTTCAATTCCCAGCAACCACATGGTGGCTCACAACCATC